>CM042835.1:3878828-3945051 GCA_023653725.1 Bungarus multicinctus | reverse complement strand
GACCAAAGCCCCCCCTGGCAACAGGCCATATGTGATCGTCCAAGACAGCCATACTCCAGAGGGAGACCCCAGAGGCAGCCCTTTCCCTGAAAGATTGTCCCCACAGGTTGGCTTCTTGTGTTGGTCCAGGTAAAGGTTCTAGTATATGCTTTTTGTAGACATGGGTGGTCCTAGCGGGGGACGTAGGCAATCGTTAGTGTGTTTCTCTGCGAAAGTTGTTATCGGGAAGACGTTTCGCCGACGGATCAAGGAAGAAGAAGGATGAGAACGAAACAGTGTGTATCAAGGGAGCGAAACCGTACGAGGGGGAAAACAAACAAAACCCAGATTCGTCCAAAAGGGAAGAAGAGGTGGCATCCTGCAAAAGCACCTTTGGGACAACCATGATTTGGATGACTGAGAATCTCTACAGTCCATGGAGATTCTTAAATCGTCCAGATCATGGTTGTCCCAAAGTTGCTTTTTCCAAAAGGGCAACTGGACTTTCTTGGGGTTTTTTTTTTCCTCTTTGAAAAGGTTTTGCTTCTCATCCAAAAAGCTGCTTCAGTTCTGTGTCAGTCTCAGAACTGAAGAAGCTCCTTGGATGAGAAGTGAAAAGTTTTCAAGGAAAAAAAATAAGTCCAGTTGTCTTTCGGAACAGCACCTTGGGACACAGATCTTGACGAGGTTGAACACTCCTATAGATCAGGGGTCTCCAACCTTGGCTGTTTTAAGCCTGGCGGACTTCAACTCCCAGAATTCTCCAGCCAGCTTTGCTGGGGAATTCTGGGAGTTGAAGTCTGCCAGGCTTAAAGTAGCCAAGGTTGAACACGCCTGCTATATAGATGACTTTACAATTTCAAACTTAACTTTTGGCCTCTGCACACATCAGCAGCTGGATGTCGTTCTGGCCTTGAATCAGCCACATCATCATCATCATCAATGCCATCCATTCTTTCTCTGCTTTTCCTCAGCTTGTTTTTCCTAACTGTTAGATTTAGAGAATTTTTGGGAAGGGGTGAACATATCTTAATACTCTTTGCCTCCTATTGTCCTCATAACACCAATCCTGTGAGGTGGGTTACATCGGCCAGGACCCAGGGAGTTGATTCCCTATTTTTACCCAGGTTGTCAAAATAGAAAAGGAGAAAAAAGATCAGGAAATACTCTTCCTGTAATGTCCTACGATTGTGAGTTTTTTTTTCCCCCTTTAAAAAAATATTGGCCTCTTCCTTTCTCCCATTGTTCCTTTCTTCCACATTCTCTATTACTGCCTGTTGAATTGTCCAAAGGTGCTTTTTTCCGAAGGCAATTGGACTTCGTTTTTCCTCGAAGACGTTTCGCTTCTCATCCAAGAAGCTTAAAAGTCTATAGATATTCTCAGTCATGCAAGTCATGGTTGTCCCAAAAGTGTTTTTTCAAGAGATAACTAGACTTCCTTGCTTTTGAAGAGGTCTTGCTTCTCATCCAAGAAGCATCTTCATCTCTGACAGGAATAGTAGGGAATCTTCCTCGCAGACAGCTGGTCGTTTGCATCCTTTTAGTTGGTCGTCGAAGCACTTGGAGGTTTCTCTCTGTCCTCAGGGTCACCTGAGTGGTGCAAATGGTTTCTGTAGTCTGCAGTTTTTCCCTCTGGAAATCCATTCCTACCCCCACACCATTCCAAGGATGTTTGTCCCAAATTGCATAGCTAAAAGTCTGTAGAGACTCTCAGTCCTCCAGGTCATGATTGTTCCAAAGATGCTTTTTTCAGGAGGCAACTGGACTTTCTGTTTTTTTCTTTTGAAGACAGAGGTGGTCTTCAGCAGGTTCTGACCAGTTCTGGAGAACCGGTAGCGGAAATTTTGAGTAGTTTGGAGAACTACCAAATACCGCCTCTGACTGGAGATTTTGCAGTATCCTTCCCCTGCCATGCCCACCAAGCCACGCCTACAGAACCGGTAGTAAAAAAAAATTGAATCCCACCAATGTTTGAAGACGTTTCACTTCTCAGCCAAGAAGCTTCTTCAACTCTGACCAGCTGTGTGCAAGGAATATCAATCCTTCCATTCTCCCCTGAGCTGCGAAGAGCATCCAGTAGCAGGAGACTGAAGCACCTCCCACTACTGGATGCTCTTCACAGCTCATGGAGAACGAGCGTATCAGGTAAGTACCAACGCCCATTCCCCACCGTTCTGTCAGAGCTGAAGAAACTTCTTGGGTGAGAAGCGAAATGTCTTCAAAAGAAAAAACAAGAAAGTCCAGTTGCCTCTTGAAAAAGCATCTTTGGGGCATCCAAGAAACATCTTCAGTTCTGAGACTGAGACAGAACTGAAGAAGCTTCCTGGATGAGAAGCGAAACGTTTTCAAAGAGAGAGAAAAGTCCAGTTTCCTTTTGTAAAAAGCACCTTTGGGACAACCGTGATCCCTATGACAGAATCTCCCCTAGATGTCACCAATTAGAATTCTCCCGGAACCAAAGTTTCCGCAGCCACGATTCCCCCCCGGAGCGTCGTCCCCGCGGATCCGCCCAGGAACCGGAAGTCGCTCGGAGAGAGCCGGTTCGTCTCGATTTACCTTCCCCCGCGAAGACGGTGGGCGGCGCGAGATCGAAGAAGGAGAGGGATGATCCTCGGGAGCCGTTTCCAACGGTGAGTTTCCATCCTGGGCGAAAGGCGCCCCTTCCTTTGGCAACGACCCCCATCTGCTTCCCTTCGGGTCCTCCCTGCTCCAGAGCGCTTGTGTGTGGGGGGGGGGGCGGGGGGAGCAGACCGGGCATCAGAATAACAGAGTTGGAAGGGACCTTGGAGGTCTTCTAGTCGAACCCGCTCCTTAAGCAGGTGACCCTCTACCATGGCTGTCCAATCTCTTCTTTAAAGCCTCCAGTGGTGGAGCACCCACAACTTCTGGTGGCAAGTCGTTCCACTGGTTCATTGTTCTAACTATCAAGAAATTTCTCCTTAGTTCTAAGTTGCTTCTCTCCTTGATGAGTTTCCATCCGTTGCTTCTTGTCTTGCTTTCGGGTGTTTTGGGGAATAGGTTGACCCTCCTTTTTTGTGGCAGCCCTTGAGATATTGGAAGATTGCTATCCAGTCTCCCATAGTCCTTCTTTTCATTAAATTAGATATACCCAGTTCCAGCAACCATTCTTTATATGTTTTAGCCTCCAGTCCAGGCCGTTGGGTCGATGTAGAGCCACATTAGAGATTTTGTCCAACTGGGACCCTTAAATCTGCATATCTGGACATGTGCTTGGAGGGGATTCAGAGCTACTTAAGGGATGGTGGGGTCGTCCTATGGCCCCCTATCAGTACCACTGGAGAAGGGGAAGTCATGCTGTTCCTTCCTCCCCATCATTCTGTCTTTTTCATGCCATTAAAGTCTATTTTAAGATATTATTATCAACATCCTCTTGGGTCTTCCTCTCAAAATGTGTAGCCATTGAAATCAGTCATTGAAATAATTTTGAATTTGTCTTCTCTACAATTTAACTTTGCTTCACAGAACACCTCTTGGGCTTCAGGCCATGGTGTCCTACAAGCTTATTTGTATTTATTTCTGAGCCACAGACCTATGGTTGTCCTAGTAGAGTAGATGTTATTCCCTCTCTTGGGAGCATTTGATATCTGTTTGATTCAATGTTATAAAAATATTTTATCTCTCCAGGTGTTGATTCCCTAAGAAAAAAAAAAAAAGGAGAAAGCAAGCAGTTTGCCCCCAGAAGGCAGAGAGCAAATTTTCCAGACAAAATCGAAGCAAGAAATCACAGTATGGAAATTCCAGAAAACAAAGGTTGCCCTTCGCAGAGCAACAGAGATTCTGATCACCGAGCCTCTCCTGGTGATGATCAGAAATTTGCAGCCTCAGATATGTGCAACTTTGGGACAGTTGGCAGTTCCCCTAGAGGTCACACATATTGGGGAGAACAAATGTCAGGAGTCCCAAATTCACACAACTATTCCCTGAGCAGGAAAGGAACATTTCAATCACCTCGTAGGGAGGAGGAATCTTGGCATCCAGGCCAAAATGCTTTGGTGGATAAACACAGGTCCAAAGTGGGTCTCCCTCTCTCCTGCTGCTGGGGTGAATTAAAGACAGAAAGCCCAGCCACAAAAATGGGCAGCAAGGTTACCCAAGATTTTAACCAAGGCACTGAAAAACTGGGGGACTTGGATGCTGAAAATGGCACCCCCAAGAGAGAGGAGTCCTCCATTGACCAACAATCACATTACAAAAATGGAAATTATAAATCCTCTAGTTCAAACGTAGTGACCGATAGTCCCATGGAGGAGGAAGACTCGGCTGTGCTTGCCATGTTCCACACTGTGGCCAACAGCCACTTGGCAGTCCAGAGCCAACAGAAGGATGAGCCAGATTTTACAGCAGTCCAGAAATTGGACATTTTACGGAATTTATACCACACCAAGCCTCTGATCTTCCTGGAGCGCTTCCGAACTGTATTGCACGAAGAAGACTTGGCCTGTTTCCGCCATCTCTCTGGCAACTATGAGGCAGACTTTTACTGCGCCGAAATCCGCAAAGCAAAGCTGGGCAAAACCCTACACACTAGGGTGAGGAACAAGCGCTACGCAGCTCTGCAACAACTCATCAGAGGTACCGGGGCCTGACTTCTGGGCGGTTTGCAGTTTGTTTAAAAGTAAATCTGTGGATTGGTGGATTTATGGACTAAAGGGTTAGGAACAGGTGCCATTTTAGCAGCATAAGTTGCAGGTGTTAATATGCAAAAATTTCTGATATATGTTAATGGCTGACTGCAGTGATAGGACTAAGATCATTCATAGCATAGTTCTCCAGCTTAGTCAGAGATCAAATGCCCACAATAGACTACATTAGCTACTTGTCTAGCTTTTTTGTGGCTCATCTTATTTTGCTAGTTAACAGTTCCGTTGTGCAAAGGCAGAAATGTGAGTTTGTTCTGTAACTAAGCCAGATGGGAGGGAGGGGGAGGAATTCATGGGTGTTGGATGGATGGATACAGTGATAAGTGGGTGAGTGGGTGGATGGATGATAGATACCATGGCTAGACACATGGATGGATGAATGGATGGATGATAGAGACAGACAGACAGACAGACACGATAGATAGATAGACACAGACAAACAGACAGAGAGATATAGATAGATAGACAGATAGACAGAGAGAGAGACAGACAGACAGCTGATAGATAGACAGACAGGGAGATATAGATAGATAGACAGACAGACAGAGATTGATAGATAGATATACCATAGATAGATATACCATAGATAGATATACCATAGATAGATATACCATAGATAGGTAGATAGATAGATAGATAGATAGATAGATAGATAGATAGATAGATAGATAGATAGATAGATAGATAGATAGATAGATAGATATGATTTTAAATTTGATCTCCATTTTTAACTTTAAATTGGGTTTTAAGGGTGGGGGGGGGGGTTCTAATTTTAGTCTGCAGCTGATTCAAATATTTAATTACTTTTTAACTTTTGTATTTGTGGGGTTTTTAGACGAGCTGTTCACCGCCCTGAGTCCCTTGGGAGAAGGGCGGTATATAAATGTAATTAATAAAATAAATAAATAATAAATAATAGATAGATAGATAGATAGATAGATATAGATACCATAGATAGATAGATATAGATACCATAGATAGATAGACAGATAGACAGACCATAGATAGAGAGAGAGAGAGAGAGAATTGCCATTTGTCTAATCCAATTTGTCTGTTGCACCAACTAATGTGCCAGGCTCACAGACACCCCTCTCCATTCCTTGCAGGTGGGGAATATTTCAGCGATGAGCAAATGAGGGGCCGGGACCCCCTCCTTTATGAACAGTACATCGGGCAGTATCTGAGTGATGAGGAGCTGCAGGAGTTGGGCCACGGTAAACTGGAGGCTTCCTGCTCCCTCTCGGGCATCCTCCTCGATTCCTACCAAGAGAAGGTCATCCAGCAGCGGTTGCTGATCCAGCAGGAGCAGGAAGAGGCCTGCGAAGAGGAGGAGGAAGAAGACAGTGACCAGGACAGCAAAGGTGGGTGAAACAAGGAAGTGGGATCTAGTGGTTGGATCTCAAGGGGTCCAGGCCCTGAGAGCAGCTGAGTTGCTTTGAAGGGAATAAAAGAGAACCTGCGGCTTTGCTGGGAAAAAGGGAATAATGGATAGGATTTAAATCACCATTAAATTAAATTGTAAATTGAATAGAATTTAATTCATTTCTTATCGTCTCATAAACTGCCAGGGAGGATTTCTGTCTCCCTAAAGATTAGGAAAAGCTGCCTCTACTATCCTGGTGTAGTAGGAGAGCCAGTTTGGTCTAGCGGTTAAGGCACCAGGCTAAAAATCAGGGGACAGTGAGTTCTAATCCTACTTTCCTTAAGCATGAAAGCTGATTGGGTGACTTTGACCCAATCCCCAGGAGATGGTGAATTCTAGTCCCGCCTTAGGCATGGAAGCCAGCTGGGTGACTTCGTCAGTGAGTGTGATGACCCAAAGGGGCGTGGCACAAAAACAACAAAAGTAGATGAAGTCCCTTTAATTCCTTCAACTTGGCCCCCAATGTCCAGTTATCTTCGGCTGGAGAAAAAATTCTCCCAAGAACAGTCTTTAAAGGGAAGAAATTCAGTCCGAACCCAAAGTACATATAAATTATAAATAAAAACCAACACAAATCACTCTGCAGCAATTAACGGCAGGATAAGGAATTGCAGACTTCCAAAAGATAACGAAACACACACAGTTGGGAGAATGCCAGAACTCAGATAAGCCTCGACAAACAAAGATAATGCACGCTTTGCTTCCAGCAACAGTTTGCCTTTTTAAACAGTTTTCCCAGCTGCAGTTAATGAAGGGGATCAGGGCCCTTTCCTCCCCCGTAAGCCACGTAACTCACGTTGCTCCCTTCTCCGTTCCTCCCTGCCTGCCCTAGGATGAAGAGGGGATGACCCTGGGTTTTCCTCTGTCCAGCCAGACTGTGCCCTTTCCCAGTTTCTTCCACAGCCACCAGAGCCACACTCCCACTCCCTGTCAGCTGCTCCATCGCCCCCTCAGAATCAGATTCCAACAGGGGCATGACAGTCAGTCTCTCAGCCTAACCCACCTCTCAGGATTGTTGTGGGGAAAATAGGAGGAGGAAGGTGTATTAGATATGGAGTGGTGCCATGGCCTAGAGGTGGAGCTCTCGCCTCACAAATCAGAAGGCTGTGAGTTCGATTCGAAGTAAAGGCAGATATTTCTCTCCTCTGGGCACACTGAGAATATAACACTCCGCATTGGTGACAGGAAGGGCGTCCGGCCAGTAAACTCTCAGCTCCGTTCAGTTGCCCAGACTCCACCCCGCAAGGGATTATCGGTTCATTAAATGAAGATGATGATAATGAAGGTGTGTTAGATAGGTTCATTGCCTAATATCCCGCCTAATAAAGTCGGAATGCAAATAAAAATAAGGAAGTCGTATGAAAACAGAGAAGGACGGCTTGTCCCCAGCCCTGGAAGAGACGCCGATCCTCCCTCCTCCTCTCTTTCCCTCTTTAGACCAGGATTTTAACCCTGATGCAGACGAATGGGTCCCCGATGAGGAGGAGAAGGCTTTTCTGCGGGAAGAGTTCACGAGCCGTATGTACCAGCGCTTCCTGGAGGGCAAGGATCTGGACTTCAACTACAGGTAAGGGCAGGACAGGTCCCTGCAGGAGTTTGCACGCACCCCTCACACTAAGTTGGGTTTACGGATTGTGGAAGCCAAGGCCAGGTAACCGAGCTCATACATTCCCCACTTCTGAATTGCTAGCAGGTGATTCAGTGAAGAGAAGAGGGGCCTGGCGGGAAAAGGAAAAATGACCAAGACTCAGCTCCCTCCCCGAACACAACAAACCTTCTGTAATCAATCAAGGATTCCTTTATTAGAAGCGCCGGCAGCCCCGGCAAAAAGTCTCTCTCTCTCACCGCAGGCTTAACAAGTCTGTCTGGCAGGGACACGAACAGTTGTCTGCCCACATCTATTCATCTCCGCCCTCTGCCTTTTATCCCCAGAGTAAGGTGGATCCTCATTAGCAGCAGTGGCTCTTCCGTCCCAAGGACCAGCCCATAGATTTCCACTGCTCTCCTCTCCTCTGCCTTCTGCGCATCCGTGCATCAGGCACTGGACCCAGCTGTTCCTCCTCTTCCTCATCAGCCATCTCCAGACCTGGGAGTTATTGACTCTCCATCTGAGGGCTGACGGATGGCCCAGGCTCCACCTCTGTCTCTCTCTCGCTCTCTCTCTGACAGCTCCATTCCCTCTTTCCTCTTGATGCTCTCAGGTTGATGCTGATCCTGACTCCCATGCCTCCTCCTCCTCTGATTTGGCTGCTGGTGCGGCTGGTGGCTGAGAGGCCACAACACTTTCTCTTACAAGTCTGTCCCACCGGGAGATGAATAATTGTCTGCCATACCTACCCATCTCCTCCCCCTGCCTTTTATCCCCAGAGCAGGGTGGGGCCTCAGTAGCAGCAGTGGCTCTTCCGTCCCAAGGACCAGCCCATAGATTTCCACTGCTCTCCTCTCCTCTGCCTTCTGCACATCTGCGCATCAGGCACTGGACCCAGCTGTTCCTCCTCTTCCTCATCAGCCCCTCCAGACCTGGGAGCCGTTGACTCTCCATCTGAGGGCTGACGGTTGCCCGGATGCTGATCCTGACTTCCCCTCCTCCTCCTCCTCCTCCTCCTCCTCCTCCGCTGATGGAGGGGTTGGTGGCTGAGAGGCCACAACACTTTCTCTTACAAGTCTGTCCCACCGGGAGATGAATAATTGTTTGCCATACCTACTCATCTCCATCCCCTGCCTTTTATCCTCAGAGTAGAGTGGGGCTATTCTAGCAGCGGTGGCTCTTCCGTCCCAAGGACCGGCCCATAGATTTCCACTGCTCTCCTCTCCTCTGCCTTCTGCTCATCCGCGCATCAGGCACTGGACCCAGCTGTTCCTCCTCTTCCTCATCAGCCCCTCCAGACCTGGGAGCCGTTGACTCTCCATTTGAGGGCTGACGGTTGCCCGGATGCTGATCCTGACTCCTCCTCCTCCTCCTCCTCCTCCTCCTCCTCCTCCTCCTCCTCCTCCTCCTCCTCCTCCTCCTCCTCCTCCTCCTCCTCCTCCTCCTCCTCCTCCTCCTCAGCTGTTGGAGAGGTTGGTGGCCGAGAGGCCATAACACTTTCTCTTACAAGTCTGTCCCACCGGGAGATGAATAATTGTCTGCCATACCTACTCATCTCCTCCCTATGCCTTTTATCCCCAGAGCAGGGTGGGGCCTCAGTAGCAGCAGTGGCTTTTCCGTCCCAAGGACCGGCCCATAGATTTCCACTGCTCTCCTCTCCTCTGCCTTCTGTGCATCCGCGCATCAGGCAGTGGGCCCAGCTGTTCCTCCTCTTCCTCATCAGCCACCTTCAGACCTGGGGGCCGTTGACTCTCCACTTGAGTGCTGACGGAGGGCCCAGGCTTTGTCTCCGCCTCTCTCTCTCTCTCTGCCAGCTTCATTCCCTCTTCCCCTTGGTGCCCCCAGGTTGCCTTGATGCTGACCCTGACTCTCACGCCACCCTCCTTCTCATCTGATTTGGCTGCTGGAGGGGCCGGCGGCCAACAGCCCATACCTTCGGGCTGAATTGTCGCGAGACAAGGACGCGCCCTGCGGTGAAACGCTGAACCCCTTTTCCCGCTCTCTCCTTCATCCCCTCACTTCCCCTCTCCTCCCTCAGTGAAGTCGATGAGAACCCAGAGTTCGATAACCTCGACATCGTCTCGAGGGACGAGGAAGAGCGTTACTTTGACGAGGAGGAACCCGAAGCCACCGACGGTATGGAAACGGAGGAGACGGAACGAAGAGCTTAAGTTTCCTGGGACGGAGGTGAGGCGAAGGCCACCCTTCCCGCCTGCCCCCACCCCAGGGGGCACCCTGCTGCGGGTGGAACAAACCAGGGATGCGTGCGTGGGCGGTCCCCCTCCCCCCCCCACTCTTGTTTTCTTCACCTTGCCTGAAGCGGGTGGAAGAATCAGCTTTTCACCTTCCACGGCGAAGGAAGCGTTGCAAACGGAACCGGCTACCGAGAGACGCCCGTTTCGTAGCCGGGAAATAAATCGCCATGCTTCGTGAATTCTTCTGGACCCCCAGTAAGAAAAGATGGCGGAGAATGGAAAGATATTGAGAATCTTCCTCGTCCTGGGATTTTGGACACACCCATTGTGGAGATGCTAACACGTTGTTTTCTTGTGTCTGTCTTTCTCCCTTGATTTGTAAAATCATTGGGTGTTTTTTTTTTTTCAACCTGGGCCGCTTGAAGAGGGGTGGACTTCAACTCCCAGAATTCCCCAGCCAGGCTGGCTGGGGAATTCTGGGAGTTGAAGTCCACCCCTCTTAAAGCGGCCAAAGTTGGAAAAAAAAAAAACCCACTATTTTAACTAATCAGTCTCCATTAGAGACAGAGCTGGCTCTCGCCCCAAATCAAACATCCCTCCTTCCCCGCCGCCGGTGTTCTGTTATTCCATGGCAAATTGGGGTACATTTTCCAGCATTCGGAAATGAACAATAAAGCCGTTAAATAAGGGCTTGGCGTCACTTAGCAATTTCTTCAGAATGAGACAGGAAGCTCTCCACTGCCCGTTGCTCCCAATGATTGAAGTCAAAATTCTATACACCTCGGTCTCTAAAGGGTCACGGTTGAGAAAATAGGAGGGGGAAACCCAAATGGAAGTCACTTTTAGGATTTGCACTAATTAATTCTGCAATTAGAAGGGTCGGTTTGGTTAAGGCACCGGTCTAAAAACCAGGAGATGGTGACGAGAGTCGGCTGGGTGATTTTGGGCCAATCATCAGGACATGGTGAGTTCTAGTTCTGCCTTAAGAATGAAAGCTGACTGGGTGACTTTGAGCCAATCACCAGGAGACGGTGAGTTGTAGTCCTGCCTTAGCCATAAAAGCTGGCTGGGTGATTTTGGAGCGATCAGCAGGCAGTGGTGAGTTCTAGTTCTGCCTTAGGCATGAAAGCTGGCTAGGTGACTTTGGACCAATCACCAGGAGATGGTGAGTTCTAGTTCTGCCTTAGGCGTGAAAGCTGGCTGGGTGATTTTGGAGCTATCAGCAGGTGGTGGTGAGTTCTAGTCCTGCCTTAGGCATGGCCTGGTGTCTTTGGGGCAGTCCCTCTTTCACAGCCCAGCCACCTCACAAAAAGCAGAAAGTTGTGTTGGATATATTTCCTGCCTTGAGTTACTTACAAAGAAATAAAAGAAGGGATAAAAGTTTAATAAATAAACGGAGGGGAGCTGATGTCTTTCTAAGAGAGCAAGGAACTTGCATTTACAGCTGAAAAGACTTAACCAGGATACAAACTGTACCACATTCCCTTTTCTGTTGAACTAAAGTGGTTTGTAAGCAGAGGTGATATTCAGCAGGTTTTTACCAGTTCTGGAGAACCAGTAGTAGAAATTTTGAGTAGTTCAGAAAAACTCTGACTGGAGATTTCACAGTATCCTTCCCTTGCCATGCCCACTAAGCCACGCCCATAGAACCGGTCGTAAAAACCAAAAATTCGAATCCCACCACGGCTTGTAAGAACCGCTTTCCAGTGTTAATCTGGTTTGGAAGCCAGGTGTGTGTAAGGGAGCAAAGGGAAGTTTTCAGCTGCTGCCTAGTTAGTTGTCCACTAATTTATTTATTTATTTATTTAATCACACTTTTATACCGCTCCCTCTCCCAAAAAGGGACTCGGGGCGGTGTACAGCCTACTAAAAGCATACAATAAATACACAATTAATACGATTAAAAATAAATAATTAGATCCGGCTGTCTATTCAAAATTTAAGTTAAAAATTAAAACTAATAAAATCCCAATTTAGATTAATTAAAACCAAAAAACATAGTTACTGGGCCAGGCCGGCCTGTTCGAAAAGCAGGGTTTTCACTGCGCGCCGGAAGGTCAGAATATCCGTCATAGCCCGTATCTCCGGGGGGAGATCGTTCCATAGGGAGGGAGCTCCCACAGAGAAAGCCCGAACTCTCGGGGCCGCCAGCCGACAACAGTCAGGCGGCGGCACCCCAAGTAGGGCCACCCTGTGGGAGCGTACTGGGCGGCGGGAGGTTGTTGATGGCAGCAATGACTAATGACAACTCACACCCTTCGGAGTCCCAAGAGGTCTGGCCAAATCAAAACCACCCATCTTCTCTATTCGCTGAGAACAAAAGCCCTAATTCTAAGGCTAGTCTGTGCTGATTCCTTAAATCCCATCATCGCCAGCTGCTTTGGATGGCTACGGCCAAGAGGAGGCAGCAAATCTCCAATATAAACATCTGGCTTGGATATTCGGTGTGGAAAAAATGCAGGGGAAAAAAAAACCCCTTTCAAATTCGGCGTGAGAGGTCAGATGTTCCCTGGGATGCTGCTGGGTCGACCACAAGGCGTCTCTCTTCCCTTCCTTTTCTTCGTGATTGCCGTTACCGATTTCCCTCCTGACCACTTAACTTACATTTTGATAATTTTATAACTCGGCCATTAATATAATCATTTTAAATTGCTTTTAACTGTACAATTTTTATATCTCGTTTCTATTTTTATCTGGCTGTACAGCGCCCCGAGTCCCTTTTTTGGGAGAGGGGGCGGCATAAAAATCTAATAAATAAATAAACTGATTCTGGAGTTCCTTTGGTGACGGCAGCAATTTTACAACTCAACCCCAAACGCATTCCTAACCAACTAATCAAGAAGAGAAGCAACTGAGATCCAAGGAGAAATTTCCTGACAGGGAGGACAATTAACCAGTGGAACTGCTTGCCTCTAGAGGTTGTGGGTGCTTCCATCCCTGGAGGCTTTGAAGAAGAGATTGGATGACCCTTTGTCAGAAATGGTGTAGGTCAGCGGTAGGGAACCTTGGCTCTTTTATCACTGATGGACTTCAACTCCCAGAATTCCTGAGTGAGCCATAAAAGTTTCCCCATCCCTGGCCTAGTGGTTTTTCAGTTGTGAGGGAAATCAATTTTTGACTTGAATGGGACTGTTTAATATACAAATGTAGGACATATAAAGAATATTGATCATTCAAGTCAAAAATTAGGACATTTGTATATTAAACAATCCCATTCAAATCAAAAGTTGATTTCCCTCACAACTGAAAAACCAGTAGGCCAGGGATGGGGAACTTTTTATAGCTCATTCAGGAATTCTGGGAGTTGAAGTCCATCAGTGATAAAAGAGCCAAGGTTCCCTACCACTGGCCTAGGGCCCTGATGGCAAACCTATGACACGCGTGCCAGAAGTGACACACAGAGCCATCTCTCCGGGCATGCCAACCATCACCTGTCGCTCTTCCGGGTTCTGATGCACGCTAGCCAGCTGGACTTCGCATGTGGGGGAGTGCCGGAAACCGGAAGAGCAGCTCCCTGGAGCGTATGCATACACCAGCCAGTTGGTCTGCACATACGCATGCACATTAGAAACCGGAAGACCAGGTGGCTGACGCGCATGCGCGGGAAACTTAAGTTTCCGGTTTCTGGCACTCCCACGCGCGCGTGTCGGGGAGCTGCTCTTCCGGTTTCCAGCACATGTTAGGAATGATAGTCACCTAACAGTTGGGTTGGCAATATATAAACCAGGATAGTCATTTAATACCGTCTCTTTAAGAGAATGCTGTAATTGTAATTGGGTGTAGTTCCCCCAACGGCCATAAGATGGAGCCAGAAACCTGGTTTGTTCTTCTTGCATTTTCCCTATTGCCTGTTGCCTGATCATCGTTCTGCTCGGATTGCTATGAGTTTTGCAACTGTTAGCAAACTCTGTTTACTGAACTTTGTTTATGATACTGGACTTTGTTTTTGGATTATCCCTGGACTGAATACTGACTGATTTAACCGTGTATGACTTGGACTGTTCGTTGGACTTTGCTTATCCGTTTACTGGAAGTAAAACCTACATTTTACTATTCAGTGTATCTGTGTGCTAGTTGTGTGTTATTTATCACCACTCTCACTACGTTTCTCTGAGAGCACTCATTCTCCTAACAGGGAATACTTCAACAGCACACACACATGCGCTCCCATTTCAGCACTTGGTGCCGAAAAGGTTAGCCACCACTGGTCTAGGGCAGAGGCCACTTTAAGACTCCCAGAATTCTCCAGCCAGCATAGCTTAAAGTTATGCCAAGTTTGGGGACTCCTGGTCTAGGGTCTCCAGCAGTTGGCTGGACTAGATGACCTCCAAGGTCCCTTCCAAACTCGGATGATGTTCTGTGTTCTAATCAGGGGTGAGATTCAAATTTCTTAACACCCGGTTCTGTGGGCATGGCCTAATTTGTGGGTGTGGCTTGGTGGTCATGTGACTGGGGGGCATGGCTTGTATGTAAATATTATAAATATTTATGTAAATATTGAATTATTTATTTTTTTAAAAAGCAACTTTTACCCAAAATCAAGCAAAGCAGGCAGGCAGATTGAGTTGCTCACAGAATCACAGATTCACTTAGAGATCTCTCTATCTGCAATCTGCTACCTAAATCTGTCGCATAAAATTTGCTTGCAAGCAAACTCACAAAATTAATTCACAACACACCATGTATGTAAATATTGAATTTTTTTTTATTAAAAAAAGCGCAGCTTTTAACCCAAAATCAGGCAAAGCAGGCAGGCAGGTTGAGTTGCTCCCAGAATCACAGATTCGCTCAGAGGTCTACCTTTCTGCCATCTGCTACTTGAGTCTGCACTGAAAAACAGAAGCTTCGGTCCTAAGGAAGGTTCAGCTCTGCTTTTAGGTTCGCTAGAAAGCAAGAAAACCTACGATTCCCTGCTTTTCTAGCTAAATCTGAATCTCCTGGCAGAGCAGAACAGCTGATGGTCGGGGAAGAGGGGAAGGCAAAAATAGCAACTAACCAAACGCAGGCAAACTTGATGGCGCGCATGCCAGGTAAGCAGTGAGCGTGTGGGGAGGGGAAGGGCCAGCCAGTGGCGTGATTTACCAGTTCTCCGAACTGCACAGAATTGTAACAACCGGTTCTATAGAACTGGTCCCACCCCTGGTTTTAATCCTAACCATTTGGAGCCAAAAACCAAGAGAGAGAACTACGTTTTACCACGCAGGACCGAAAGCGCCTGAGAACATAGGAAGCTTTTGGGATACCCGAAGGGTAAGCAGGGAGGGGCTGCCTTCCGTGGAAGAAGGTTCCAAAGAAATGTGGACACCGTCCCAGCAGGCTCTGCCTCCTGGTGGCCACTGACTTCATCTTAGGCAACCAGTCATCCTGAATGTGTTGTGCTCACATTGGATTGACGCCACAGATTCCCCTTTTCTCACTACGGAGGAATCCGACACTCAGCGCCATGATTGATGTGACGGTTAATGCTAACTGGTGGCGTTTGCAGGAACTGCTCTCCCGGGCCTCCAAGAAGGTGCAAAGGTCCAGCCTTGGGCTGTGGCACCCGTGGCCTCGTGAAAGGCTCGCCAGTAAAGGAGAGTTTGCAGCTCAGGGTTGAAATGCTTCTAGCCCTTTGGGTTTGCTCTGCTCTGCTACCCTGTCCTGTCTTACCCTAGTCCTATCCTAAGGAATATATCCTACCCTACTGTACCCTGCCGTATCCTATCCAATCTATCCTATTCATCCAATCCTATCCTGCCGTATCCTATCCAGTCTATTCTATCCAATCCAATCCTATCCTGCCCTATCCTATCCAGTCTATCCTATCCAATCCTATCCTGCCCTATCCTATCCTGCCGTATCCTATCCAGTCTATCCTATCCAATCCTATCCTGCCCTATCCTATCCAGTCTATTCTATCCAATCCTATCCTGCCCTATCCTATCCTGCCGTATCCTATCCAGTCTATTCTATCCAATCCTATCCTGCTCTATCCTATCCAGTCTGTCCCACTCTACCTTGTCCCATCCCATCGCATCCTTGACTTTATCCCCCCCTTCCCCCCCCCCCGGCCTGTTTTCCTTCTTTGGACTCGGCACGACTACAGAAGAGAGCCGTCTCTCTGCACTTTCGCTGCTTCTCTTCCATCCGGAGTCCCTGTGGGGGGGGGGGGGGGCTTGTGGCTCCTTCGGCCTGGTCCAGTGGAATCCTTACGAGGAGGAGGAGGAGGAGGTCCTCACCAGCCGGCCACAGGGCCTTGAAGCTTCCTGCACTACCCAGGGAGAATAAAATGCCCTGAACTACCTTCTCCTCTTACCAACGGAACAAGTCAGGACTAAAATCAGGGACCCCGTGACTCCACCGTCTGAACCTGAGCATGGCTGGTGCCTGCGGCAGCCGCTCACTAGAATGCCTTTTTGGGCCCGGAAGGACACCCTAACCCATAACGACGTCCAGATCTCCGCCAGCTGTTGTTCCCAGCCTGCCAAGAGGCAGCGTTTCCGAATGGCTCCGAAAGAGCCGCCTCTGGGTGTTAACTCGTGAACTCAATCCTCAACCGGTGTCACCTGTATGTCGGAATCCGCTTCCCCAGAAGCGTTACGAGTCTGATGGGAATTTGGGTGGTTGTTGTTTTTTAAAGTGCTTCTGCTCAGCTTAATCCAAACTGAGCTGAATTTCTTTCCTAGGGTTTTGTTCCCGGGAGGGAGAAGAGAGAAAATTTGGCTGCCAAATTGAATCCTATTTCTTTCTTTCTTTCTTTCTTTTTGCAGGAAACATACATTATATAAGGCTGAGGCCTTGGGAATTCGGGGAAGTTTGGTAGCACAAGTCTTGCTCTTTTAAAATTCACATATGGCTGGAAACTATTAACAAAGCAACACATAGACTTGAAACCTGAGACATCCCTGCTGGGCATGCTACCAGAAAACCATAATAAAGGCAATACATATTTAATTTTACATATTCTTAACAGCAGCCAGGATTGTATACGCACAGAACAGGAAAAATGAAGAAATAATAATATTATTATATAATCAAAAAGATTCTGGAATGTGCAGAACTGGATAGGTTAACTCTAGAAATTAAAGAAAAAGGAAGATTCGGACTATTTTATAACCTGGGAACTTTTCTACAAATGGTTAGTGCAGTGAGATGCCGAACCTTTTCGTTGTGTGCTGAAAACACACAATGCAATGCGCCCTGCCATCCCTGGGCATGTGCACGTTACACTCCCAACTCACTCCCTTACCATATTGCAGATGTGCACACCTCACAGCTGATTTTCAGCCGTTTGAAGCCATTTTCGCTCTCCTGGAGGCTCGACAGAAGCCTTTTCAGCCTCAGGAGACCAAAAAACAGGCCTTCCGGAAATACGAGAAGTGCCCATTTTTGGCCTCCGGAAGGCCTCTGGAGCCCGGGGGAGGCTGTTTATGTCCTCCTTGGGGGGTCAAGGGGAGCCTCTGCAGCCTTGGGAGGCCGAAAAACGGGCCTTCTGGAAATACCAGAAATGCCCATTTTCAGCCTCTGGAACCCGGAGGTTGTTTTCACCCTCCAGGAGGCTCAAGGGGAGCCTCGGGAGGCTGAAAAACAGGCCTTCCGGAAATACCAGAAGTGCCCATTTTCGGCCTCCGGAAGGCCTCTGGAACCCAGGGGAGGTTGTTTTTGCTCTCCAGGAGGCTCAAGGGGAGCCTCGGGAGGCTGAAAACGGGCCCGTTTCAGCATTTCTGGTATTTCCGGAAGGCCCATTTTTCGGCCTCCTGAGGCTGCAGAGGCTTCCCTCAAGCCTCCGGGAGGGCGAAAACGGCCTCAAACGGGCCCAAAATCTGCTGGGAAACGTGCGCATGTGCAGTGCAGTTAACCTCGCAAGCCCACATAGGTTTGCCATCACGGGGTTAGTAGATCGATACAGAGGTGAGGTGAGTGGATTTATGTGAAAATGTGGACTGCATGGGAAAGAAAAACTGACTAGTAAATATTTTGATGGTTATATAACTGATGTCAAAAAAGAAGATAATATACTTTCTAATAACGATTGGTATATATGTTTGCATGTACATGATTATAATGATTGTGGTGGTGTTTATATTTTAACACTTTGGACACCTAGAAAACACACCGTTCAATATAGAAATGGAATTTGTGATACAAAACAATCAAAAATATATATATATATTTTAAAAAAGTAGTCCTGCTCTTTTATGCGAACGCTCAGATTTTACCAAAGACGCAACAGGCAGTCCTGGACTTACGACCACAATTGAGCTCACCATTTCTGTCGCTAAGCGAGACCGTGGTTAAGTGGATTTTGACCCATTTGATGACCTCTCTTGCCGACGTTCTTCAGTGAATCCCTGCAGTTGTTAAGTTAGTCACCTGGTTGTTAAGCGAATCTGGCTTCCCTGCATTGACTTGGCTTGTCCAAAGGTCGCTAAAGAGGATTGCCTGACCCTGTCATAAATATGAGTCAGTTCCCAAGCGTTAATCCCCTGACCACGGGGGCCTGCAAGTGTGAAAAAAAGGTCATGTCACTTATTTTCAGTGCTGTTGTAACTTCCAACGTTCACTAAATGAAGTGTTATAAATTGAGGACTACCTGTACTTATAAAAAGGTAAAGGTTTCTGTCATGCCCCTGTTAGAATCTGACCCTGAAGGAGGGGAGGAA
This sequence comes from Bungarus multicinctus, assembly GCA_023653725.1. Classification (NCBI taxonomy): domain Eukaryota; kingdom Metazoa; phylum Chordata; class Lepidosauria; order Squamata; family Elapidae; genus Bungarus; species Bungarus multicinctus. Next base: position 3,926,563 of record CM042835.1, on the reverse strand, counting down.
CAGTCGACAGGGAGTGGGAGTGTGGCTCCCGAGGTTGTGGAGGAAACTGGGAAAGCGCAGAGGTCGGCTGGGCAGTCAGAGGAGGACCGAGGCCCATCCCCTCTTCATCCTAGGGCACGCAGGGAGGAGCGGATAAGTGAGCAACGTGAATGGCATGGTCTACGGGGAAGGAAGGGGCCCTGATCCCCTTCATGGGTTGCAGCTGTGAGGACTGTTTAAAAGGACAAACTGCATGGGCCAACGCTGGAAGCAAAGCGTGAAAATATTTCTAGTCTGTCAGTTCTGGCATCCTTCCTGGTGTATGTATTTCGATATCTGTGGACTTCTTCAAGCCCTTATCCTGCCTTGTCTCATTAATTCTTCAGTGTGATTTGTGGTGGGTTTTTTTTTCTATTTATAATTTATAGGTATTTTGAGTTTGAACGGAAGTTCTTCCTTTTCGCAACTGTTTGTGGGGGAGTTTTTTCTCCAGTCAATGATAATTGGACCTTTAAAGCCAAGTTGAAGGCATTAAAGGGACTTCACTTGGTTGTTGTTGTTGTTTTTTTGTGACTTTGTGGCTTTTGTATCCCACCCTGGGTCATCACAGTTCCCCTCGCGCATTCGTGCTAGTCGTTTCCGGCTCTAGGGGGCGCTGGTGCTCATCTCCATTACAAAGCCGAAGAAGAGCCAGCGCTGTCCAAAGACGTCTCCGTGGTCATGACTAAACGCCCGAAGGCACACAGGACACTGTTCCCTTCCCACCAAAGTGGTGCCTATATTTCAACTTGCATTTCTTACATCCTTTCGACCTGCTCGGTTGGCAGAAGCTGGGACCAGTAGCAGGAGCTCCCTCCTTTACACATCGCTAGGGATTCGGACCACCGCACTGCCGACCTTTCCGATCGACAAGCTCAGTGTCTTAGCCGCTGAGCCACCATGTCCCTCTGACCTGTACTTATACTCCCTGGCTAAAATTGGCCGAGGGCCCCCCAAAATCTCACATTCCCTCTTCTACCTTGCCAGGGGTGGACTCACAGAGGACTAGCAAGCACGGCCAGGCACTCCGTTGCCCAACAATAACCACTTTAAAACACCCCAAAGAGGAGAAGGCTTGTGTATCTGCCACCCCAAAAACCCGTTGTGTATCCCCTCCTCCGCCCGAGACCCAACTCCCAAGCAGTTTTAATTTCTGCAAAACAAATAAAAATAAATAAAATTCCTCGGCCAACAGCTGGGGAGCCGGGCCTTTGGACCGCCGTTCCACAAGGAGGTTCCTTCCTGCCAGCGTGGCGGCCTGCCAGCTTCTAATTGCTCTCCCGAATGCCACGGAGGCCGGGCAGCGGATTGAGGCTCTCGGCAAGCTGCAACGGAGCCCCGTGGGCGCTCCAACCCAGCCCTATCCTGCCGTCCCGGGATAAGGAAAAACAAAAAAAAAAGGACCCAGGGATCTCTTGCCAACTCAGGGCTGGATCTCACGCCACTTTCCCTTGAGGTGGCGAGATCCGTGGGGGAACCCCCCAATGATTAATCCTTCCCTTGGCAACCCTCAGGCTTCAGCCTGCTGTCGGGCTGGTACGGAAGCTGCTTGTATTCTCGTTCTGGAGCTGGTGTGGATTACTTCGCAAACAGGATGCTGTCTGGGCCCGGCGGAGGGTATTCCCGCCACCCGTCCTTCCCTCCCTCCTTTCCCCGTCCCGCGGGGGCCGGCCGGGAGCGTTTTTTCCCTGAGTCACAGATTTTGGCAGAACCGAAAGGAGCGCAGTACAAAGCAGAATAACAAGAGTTGGAAGGGACCTCAGAGGTCTTCTAGTCCAACCCCCAACCTCCACCACCGCCCCCCCCGTCCCATTGGCAGGAGATCCCCTACGAATCTGAACCAACCACTCTCTTCTTGGCCACCCATCTCTCTCCAGTTGGAGTACAGTTTAAAAAATAAAATAGAAGAATGGTACATTTCAGCTCTGTGTCACTGTGCAAGTGCAGAATGAAAGACTGGACTCTCCATTCGTTTATCCCTATGCCAATGGAGGTAACGGGACAACCGAGTTGGAAGCGGCCCTGGAGGTCTAGTCCAGCCCTGTCTGCTCAAGGCAGGAAACCCTCTACCAAATGGTTGTCCAGCCTCTTCTTAAAAACCTCCAGTGTTGGAGCAGCTACAACTTCTGGTGGCAAGTTGTTCCACTGGTTGGTTGTTCTCACTGCCAGGAAATTTCTCCTTAGTTCTAGGTTGCTTCTCTCCTTGATTAGTTTCCATCCTTTATTCCTTGTCTGGCTTTCAGGTGCTTTGGAAAACAGGTTGACCCCTTCCTCCTCTCTGGGGCAGCCCCTCAAATATTGGAAGATGCTCTCCTGTCTCCCCTGGTCCTTTCTCTTCGCTAGACTAGCCAGGCCCAGTTCCTGCAACCATCCATCGTATGTTTGAGCCTCCAGTCCCCTCATCATCCTGGTTGCTCTTCTCTGCACTCTTTCTAGAGTCTCAAACATCTTTTTTATAGCGTGGTGACCAAAACTGGATGCAGTGCTCTAGGTGTGGCCTTACTAAGGCTTTGTAGAGTGGTATTAGGACCTCCCTTGATCCTCAGTTGAATAGCTTGGCTCTCTCTTCTTTGGGGCAGCCCCTGAGATAGTGGAAGGCTGCTATCATGTCTCCCCTAGTCCTTCTTTTCATTAAACTAGACATACCCAATTGCAGCAACCGTTCTTCATATGTTTTAGCCTCCAGTCCTTGAATCATCTTCGTTGCTTTTCTCTGCAATTTTTTTTAGGAGGGCTATCGCTCCCTCTCGGTTCAAAAATCAGAAAGGTGAGCTCTAAATCAGGGATCTCCGACCGTGGCATCTTTAAGACTTGTGGACTTCAATTCATAGCTGGCTGGGGAATTCTGGGAGTTGAAGTCCACAAGTCTTTAAAGGTGCCACGGTCGGAGACCCCTTATCTAAAGAAGCAACTAAATGAGGATCTCAGCAGATGAAAAGGCTCAGAGGTGATGGAAGGCAGGGTAGATCGTTGTCACGTCCTCTTTGCGCTTCCCAAAAAGAAACCTGCTTTTGAGCAGGATGTTGAGGAGGATGTTGCAATCCCAGAAATTATGCAAAACCAGGCATGTCTTGGCAACAGGTATTTTGGGCAAAGAGAGCCGCCAAGGTCCCTGGTGCATTTTTTGTTTTTACCGGAAGCTCCTGAAATCAACCTGTGGCCCCTTGAAAGCCTCTTTTTGACACAGGCAGTCCTCGATTTACACGACCACCACCGAGCCCCCAATTTGCGTTGCTAAGAGAGAGACGTTTGTTTAGCGAATTTTGCTAAACAAGAAGGAAGGAAGGAAGGAAGGAAGGAAGAAAAAGAAAAGAAAGAAAAAGATGGGAAGGAAGGAAGGAAAGGAAGGAAGGGGAAGGGAAGACAGGAGAGAGGGAAAAGGAAGGAGACGGAAGGGAAAGGGAGGGGAGGGGAGAGGAAGGGAAAGAGAAAGGAAAGGGAAAGAGGAAGGGGAGGGGGGAGAGAGAGAAAAAGGAAGGAAGGAGAGAGAAGGGAAAAGAAAAGAAAGGTAAAGGGAAGGAAGGGGAAGGGAAGACAGGAGAGAGGGAAAAGGAAAGAAGGAAAGAAGGAAGGAAGGAAGGAAGGAAAGAAAATAAAAAAAAAGAAAGGAAAGGAAGAAAAGATGGGAAGCAAGGGAAGGAAGGAAAGGAAAGAAGAAGGAAGAAATGAAAAAGATGGGAAGGAGGAAAGGAAAGAAGGGATATGAAAGAGAAAAAGGAAAGAAAGACGGGAAGGAAAGGAAGGAAAGGAAAAGAAGAAAGGAAGGAAGAAATAAAAAGAAAGAAAAAGATGGGAAGGAGGGAGGGAAGGGAAGGAAAGAGGAAAAAAGGAAGGAAGAAAGAAAAAGAAAAAGTTGGGAAGGAAGGAAGGGATATGAAAGAAAAAAAGGAAAGTGAAACAGAAAGAAAAAGTTGGGAAGGAAGGAAAGGAGGAATGTGAAAGAAAAAAGGAAAGAAAGAAAGAAGATAGGAAAGCGGGAAGGGAGACGAAAAAAGAAAAGAATAGAAAGAGAAAAAAAGAAAAGAAAGAAAAACAGAAAAGATTTTGCTGTGATAGTTTCAGGTATGAGGAAATAAGCCCCCTTTTTCGGTTCCACTAGTAACACTGAACGCTTGCTGAACAAACGGTTGTAAATCAAGGGCTACCATAATTTCTTAAAGAGAGTCAGTTTCTCTAGGTTGTGTACAGGTGTGAACCTGTACACAACCTACAGAAGTATACAAGGTTGTGTACAAGTTCACCCTTCGAGATGCGAAGTCCAAAAACGAGTCACTTCCCCCCCCCCCAGTGCTGTCGTAGCTTCGAACGGTCCCTCAACAAACGGCGGGAAGCCCAGGACTACCTGTACCGCTCTCTAAAGCTGAAGTTTAGAAAGATGGCGGATCCGGAGTCGCCAAGGGCATTTGATGACACCCTCCCTCACCCACCCACCCCCCAGGGGAGGATTTGAACCTGGTTCTCTCTCCTCCTTCCTCCCAAACCTCTTCAATCATAACATCCACTCTGGCTCCTTGTAAAAACCCTGGACGGGTGGCTTGCGTCATCTAGCAGCCCGGATTTCCAAGGAGCGAAGGAGAGAAATTTCTAAGAAGCTTGAGGTCACCGGCTTTGAAGATTGCAGGGTACCCTTGGGCTGGAAGACGCTTGTGGTTTGATACAACCGTTCGTTTGCCTCGCTCGTCGCCCTGTTTCCCAGGAGCATGTGGGAGTCAGGTTTGGCCGGGCTACAACTTTCGGAGTCTTCAGTTTCTCCCTCCTTTCCCCCCCCCCCCCCCCCCCCCCCACGAGGCTGGACTACTCGATGCTTAAATCATGGCGGAAGTTCAGCCAACTCTGACATTCGAGAGAATTCTTCTCAGAATCCTTCCAGGAAACTCAACATTGCAGCCCTGGTCAAAAAGGGCCCAGCAGAGATTCTACTACCTGAGGCTTCTCAGGAAACAACAACAGAATGAAAAACTGCTGGTGACCTTCTACCGCTGCACCAGAGAGAGTATTTTAACCTACTACACCTCTGTAGGGTTTGCCAATTGCACAGGGGCAGATAGGAAAGCACTCCAGAGGGTTAATGTCATTGCCCAGAAGATCATTGGTTGCCCTCTCCCCTCTTTGGAAGAGCTTTATAGTTCCCGCTGCCTTAAGAAAGTTCAAAACATCCTCAAAGATCCATCTCATCCTGGGCTCCCTTTTTTTGAACTATTACCATCTGGCAGACGGTACAGAATAATAAAAACAAGGACAAATAGGCTGAAAAACAGCTTCTATCCCAGGGCAGTAGCTCTGTTGAATTCTGCTCTATAGTGCAATGCTGGTGTGGTGTCAGAGGTTTTCAGCTCAATGTGTGGAGTGTGAAGGATGTGTGTGTTGGTGTTTATTTTCATGGTCATGATGGGCACTGAAGATGGTGTTTGATTTCGTTGTACGAGGTGCAATGACAATAAAGTAAACTACAAAAAAACAACAACCAAAAACCCAAACTGCTCTCTGCTCTTGGTCATTTTTTATCCATAACCTTGGTTGCTTTCCCACAGCTTGGTTTAAAGAATATACTTTTGCGGGGGTTCCTTGGTTGCTTTTTTGCAGACGTTTCGTGACCCAGCTAGGTAACATCAGCAGGGCTAGAAGAGAAAGAGGGTTTTCTCTGCCATCCATTTTAAAGCAGGTTGGCTGGGGAATTCTGGGAGTTGAAGTCCACCCAGCTAACTAAGGTGATGAAAGGCCCGGAGGCTAAAACAGAGGAAAAACGGCTGCAGGATTTGGGTTTGGCTAATCTAGAGAAGAGAAGGACTAGGGGGGACATGATAGCAGAATTCCAATATTGGAGGGGCTGCCACAAAGAGGAAGGAGACAATTTATTTTCCAAAGCACAGAAGGCAGGACGAGAAAGAATGGATGGAAATTAACCAAGGAGAGAAGCAACCTGGAATGAAAGAGAAACTTCTTAGCAGCGAGGACAATTAACCAATGGAACAGCTTGCTACCAGAAATCGTGGGTTTTTAAGAAGAGACTGGACAGCCACTTGTCTGAAATGCTCTCGATCTAGGATCTCTTGCTTGAGCGAGGGGATGGATTAGAAGACCTCCAAGGTCCCTTCCAGCTCGATTCTGATCTTTAATGCATGCTGACTGGGGGAATTCTTGGAATTTAGGAACGGGATTATAAGCCTCCTGGAGCGAGGCCTCCATGGCAGGATGCAGACAAAGGAAGCAGCCAACCCGAGGCCAGATGGGAACACAGAGGGCAGGCACGATAGCAGCCGTTGGAAACGTAGATGTAGGTGTGACTCCAGCACTTGTTTTTCCTTCCCATCGCTTTGTTTAGGCCCGGCTGCGTGTCGGAGAGGACCCTGGGTCTATTTCCATCATCCGTGGGCAGTGGTAATGATACCTCTTTACGGCCCGAAATTACACCATGGCCTCTTGAGTCACCTGCCTGGTTCTCAGCCCCAGCCAGGCCCCACCAGTGACTCACACCTTGGAAAGGTGCTGCTGCCGGACCACAGGAGGCAGGGAGGCAGCTGAGTAAACACTATACCGATAAGAAGGGTGTGTGTGTGTGTAAGGGGGGGGGGGCTCCTCCCACGCAGGCATCTCTGCCCAACGTGGCAGAGTTCCCTGGAGAGGTTGATTCAGCCGCGAGGAGACCTGTTGTCTTGTTTTGTTTTTGCAACGCTCCAAACAACCCTCGGAGACGATGCAAACAGCCGATGCACGGCGCACAGCCTTCTCGGCGGAAGGCAGTCGGCTCCTCTCGGATCCCGAGGAAGAAGTTTTATCGCCTCCGTTTCTTCGGATTTTCTCCGTCGTCGCCTCTTCGCAGGGGAGGGCACCACAGCGCGTGCCCACAAAGCCATCTGCAGGGTTCCTTTCATGGGCAGGGCGGCTGCCTCGGTTTGGGAACGATTGGTTGGTTGGGAAGGCCGTCTTTTATTCGTTTGACAAACTGCTCAAAGCGACAGGCGTATCTAATGTACCGTCCCTTCCGCCTATTTCCCCATAACGACAATCTTGTAAGGTGGGTTAAACTGAGGGAGAGAGAGAGAGAGAGAGAGACTCATCCAAAGTCACTTGGCCGGGTTTCATGGCTAAGATGGAACTAGAACTCACTGTCTCCTGGTGATTGGGCCAAAGTCACCCAGTCAGCTTTCATGGCTAAGGTGGAACTAGAACTCACTGTCTCCTAGTGATTGGGCCAAAGTCACCCAGCCAACTTTCATGGCTAAGGCAGGACCAGAACTCCTGTCCTGGTGATTGGCCCAAAGTCACCCAGCAGGCTTTCATACCTAAGGTGGAACTAGAACTCACTGTCTCCTGGTGATTGACCCAAAGTTACCCAGCAGGCTTTCATGGCTAAGGTGGAACTAGAACTCACTGTCTCCTAGTGATTGGGCCAAAGTTACCCAGCCAACTTTCATGACTAAGGTGGAACTAGAACTCACTGTCTCCTAGTGATTGGGCCAGTCACCCAGTCAGCTTTCATGCCTAAGTTGGAACTAGAACTCACCGTTTCCTAGTGATTGGCCCAAAATCACCCAGTCAGCTTTCATGCCTAAGGTGGAACTAGAACTCACCATCTCCTGGTGATTGGCTCAAAGTCACCCAGTCAGCTTTCATGCCTAAGGTGGAACTAGAACTCACCATCTCCTGGTGATTGGCTCAAAGTCACCCAGTCAGCTTTCATGCCTAAGGTGGAATTAGACTCACTGTCTCCTAGTGATTAGGCCAAAGTCACCCAGCCAACTTTCATGGCTAAGGCAGGACCAGAACTCCTCTCCTGGTGATTGGCCCAAAGTCACTCAGCAGGCTTTCATGGCTATGGTGGGACTAGAAGTCACCATCTCCAGATGACTGCCCCAAATTTACCCAGTCACTTTCTTGCCTAAGGCAGGACTAGAACTCACCATCTCCTGGTGATTGGCCCAATCTCTCCCAGCCAGCTTTCATGCCTAAGGTGGAACTAGAACTCCCCATCTCCAGTTTTCTAGCCTGGGGCCTTAACCACTAAACCAAGGGACTATAATACGTCCATCCTGCGGGACCCAACTGGACAGGTAGAAACGCCAGGGAGAAGAGGGTCCTTTAGGTAGCCCCAGTCCCAAACCATCATTCGGTTTGTTTGTTTTTCTGCTTGGGTAGGACATGATGGCACGATGTGGGTGCTTAAATTAGACCCAGGTCCCAGGACTGTGATATCCACCTGGATGACTAGAGCAGCGTTGATGGAATCAGGCGCTCCGATTTCAATTCCGGAAGGGAATGCCCAAAAGAAAACAATTCTCACCACGGCGGGACCATGCCTGCCCTCTCGGAGCACCTGGCCAACCCCAAAACTGGGTTAAATTTCCTGCCCCCCGACGACTCAAACCCTCCTTGGCACTCCCTGGCTCCACCTTGCATGGTGTAATCCATCACTGTCTGACCCAGAGAAGGATCCATTCATCCCACGGTGGGATCCCGGCGTCTGGTCTCAGCCACTTTTGGTATACATGTGTATGTGGGTGGGGGGAAGGAGGTGCCCGCCTCTTTGGACCGGCTGCGGATTCGGTTTGGAAAAGAGAGCCAGGCTTTGCCAGGAGAAACAGCCTGGATTCGTCGGCTGCTGTTTTAAAATAGTTCCCGGCTATTCTTGTTCCAGCCGGCGGCAAGTCCCACCCACACGAGGCCTGGAGGGGATCCTACAAAGCTGGATCCCATCAAAAAGAGAAAGGGGGGAGTTTGGGGGGAGGGAAATAATGCCATTTAGAATCTGCCTGGGCTCCCTCCTCCGTATCTTCCACGCCGTTTGTTGACTGTCTCCTGGAGGACCAAGGACAAGGAACACCAAAGCCGAAGGAGAAGAGGATGGCGCTGTTGATGGGGGCCTTTGAGAAGGAAGACCAATGTCTCGGTTCCTGGAGGGCTCGGTCAAGCCAAGATACGTTGTGGTGGCCCTGGCCCTCTTCTGTCCGTTCCAGCCCTATCTCTATGGTGCAAATCCTGATGGGTTGAGGGTCTGTGGAAGGAAGAGCTGGTTAAGATATCAAAAGGGACTCCCACAAGGAGCCCAGATTGGCAAGAGGGCAGAGGAACGGGCAGAAATGAAGCTCCGCCCCTTGGGGCAGGCTTCGTGAAGCCACACCTACCATTTCTCAGGTGAGGTTGGTACCTACTACCTTGGAGACAAGTTCACAAAGGGGGAGAGGAGAGCAGAGGCAGGAAGGAGGAGAATAGGAAGGAGGAGGGAAAAAAAGGAAGAAGAGAAGGGGGAAAGGAGAAGAGGGAGAAGAAAAGGGAGGAGAGAAGAGGAAGAGGAAAGAGGAGGAGGAGGAAGGAGAAGGAAAAGCAAGAAAGAAGAAGAAAAGAAGAAAAGAAGATAAGAAGAAGAAGAAGAAGAAGAGAAGAAGGAAAAGAAGAAAAGAGAAGGAGAAAGAGAGAAGAGAGAAGAGAAAAAGGAAAAAAAGGAAGGAAGGAAAAAGAAAGAAAGAAAAATGGGAAGGAAGGAAGTGATAATAATAATAATAAATAATAATAAGAATAGAATAAGAAGAAGAAGAAGAAGAAGAAGAAGAAGAAGAAAGAGAAAAACGGAAGGAGAAAAAGAAAGAAAAAAAATGGGAAAGGAAGGAAGAAGAACGTGAAAGAAGAAGAAGAAGAAGAAGAAGACGAAGAAGAAGAAGAAAAGAAAGAAGAGAAGAAAAGAGAAGAGAAGGAAGAAGAAGAAGAAGAAGAAGAAGAAGAAGAAGAAGAAAAAAGGAAGGAAGGAAAAAGAAAGAAAGAAAAATGGGAAGGAAGGAAGTGATAAGAAGAAGAAGAAGAAGAAGAAGAAGAAGAAGAGGAAGAAGAAGAAGAAGAAGAAGGAAAGACAGACAGACAAAGAAAGACAGACAGACGGAAAGGAAGGAAGGAAAGGAAGGAAGGAAAGAAAGAAAGAAGGGAAGGAAGGGAAGGAAGGGATATGAAGAAGAAGAAGAAGAAGAAGAAGAAGAAGAAGAAGAAGAAGAAGAAGGGAAGGAAAAAGAAAGAAAAAGATGGGAAGGAAGGAAGGGATATGAAAGAAAAAAGGAAAGAGATGGGAAGGAGGGAAGGAAGGAAGGAAAGGAAGGGAGACAAAGATAAAAATAAAAAGAGAAAGGAAAGAAAGGAAGAAAAACAAAAACTTTTTTCCTGTGATGGTTTTAAGTGTGGGGAAGTTAAGCCCCCTTTTTCAGTTCCACTGTGACATTGTGTGTTGTGATAAACTCTTCACGCAGAGACACCACACAATCCCTTCCATTCCCCCCCCCCCCCCATTTTCTTCTAATCATGGAGGCATCCATGCCCTCCATTCTGGAGTTGATGGGGGTGCTGGGGGAAAAAAACCCTGAATTAGCTTCCCAGCATATTTGCACCGAGGCCCCCCCGTCTCTCTCTCCCTGGCAGCTCCCCAGCTCTAGCTCCCCTCACTCAAGAGAGGCGACAGGCAGCCTCCTTCAAGGCTGCAGCTTCGGGTCCCGAACCAGAGGCGTCTGTTGCCGAGCCGAATCCAGCTGCCCAATTGGGAGAGGGAGGGGCTCGGATAATTATAATTTGGGACGGAGGTTGGTGTGAGGAGTTGCCGGAAAAACGCCTCCCCACCCACACCCCTGCTCACCCTGCCCCTCCAGCAGACTAAACAGACCCTGTTTTAGGAGCAAAGCCTTTGAAAAAAAAAAATCATATTTTTCGCCCTGATTCATTTGCTCTGCTCTTACGAGGTTCCCTTGGGATCGCACTCCTCCTCCTCCATCTCCCTTTTTTTTTAAAAAATGCATATTTTTTGTGTTGTGTGTGTGTGTGGGGGGGGGCGTGAATAAATCTGGGCTTGACGAAACACCCATGAATTTAGGGATTACGCAAGAGCCGGTTGGGCTTGTCGCCTTTATAGCTGACCTTTTCTAAACGGTCTCCTGGCCTTCAGCTCAACACGGAAGCCAAATTCGGTCCAGGAGGAGAAGGAATGGGACAGATTGATTAATTTACTTCCAAGTCGACGCCCTTATATTGTGAACGTGGGAAAACCTTTCTTTGATCTGGGAGTTAGGGACAGTTGGTCTTCGGAACTCAGCTTGTGGGAGGTGGGTGGGTTGCAGAGGGTGGGATTCAGCTGGTTCGGACCAGTTCTGGAGAACCGGTAGTGGAAATTTTGAGTAGTTGGGAGAACCAGCCAATCCCACCTGCGATTGGCCCCGCCCCCCATCTATGCTCCGCCTCCCATTGAGTCCCAGCTGATTGGCTGGGTCTCCTTTGGTTGCCCTGCACAGGAGAATGGAGCTGGAAAGCAGGTTAGTGAGGTGGGAAGGGAATGGGGATTTTTGTAGTATCCTTCCCCTGCCACTCCCATCAAGCCATGCCATGCCCACCAAGCCACACCCACACAACACCACACCCATCGAGCCACGCCCGCAGCTGATTGGCTGGGTCTCCTTTGGTTGCCCTGCACAGGAGAATGGAGCTGGAAAGCAGGTTAGTGAGGTGGGAAGGGAATGGGGATTTTTATAGTATCCTTCCCCTGCCACGCCCATCAAGCCATGCCATGCCCACCAAGCCACACCCACACAACACCACACCCATCGAGCCACGCCCGCAGCTGATTGGCTGGGTCTCCTTTGGTTGCCCTGCACAGGAGAATGGAGCTGGAAAGCAGGTTAGTGGGGTGCGGAGGGAAGGGGGATTTTGCTGTATCCTTCCCCTGCCATGCCCACCAAGCCACGCCCACCAAGCCACATTCACAGAACCGGTAGTAAAAAATTTTGAACCCCCCCCCCACCACTGGTGGGTTGTGAAGGAGATTTTGGAAGCTTTTCCAAGGTCCTTCTTGAAGAAGCTGAAGAAGACGAATTTGAGATGTTTCCCCTGTGCTTTCTCCTTGAATTTTATTTTAACTGGATGGCGTCATTCAGCGAGTTCCGTGTCCGTGCAGCCACGGTCATTAAGCGAAGCACTGGTTGGCTTCCTTTGGGCTGGTTTTGCTGAGAATAAGGGCCAGTTTTTAGACAAAACTATCATAAGGTTTTGCCGTGGAACCACAAGACACTACAAATGGTCGTAAATGTGAGATGGTTGCCCAACATGCCATTATATCACCGTGGAAAGGTGGAGGGGCCGTTAGAATTGGGTCATAAGTCTCTTGTGTAGCTGTAATAAATACAGATAGTCCTCGACTTATGACTGTTCATTTAATGACCGTTCAACTCTACAACGGCATGAGAAAAAGTGACTTAGGAGCGTTTTTTCACAATTACGACCAGTTGCGGCCTCCCCAAGATCACGCGATCGGAATTCAGATGTTTGGTGACTGGTTCACATTTATGGCAATCGCAGGGTCCACGCAATTCCCTTTTGCGACCTTCTGACAAGCAAAGTCAGCGAGGAAGACACTTAACAGCCAGGTCACTAACTTATCCCCTGCAGTGGTTCCCTTAATGACTGAGGCGAGAAAGGTCGTAAAATGGGGCAAAACTCACTTCACCAAGTTCTCAAACAACGGAAATGTTGGGCTTGATTGTGGTTGTCAGTTGAGGACGAGCATTACAACTTAGCTGGCTGGGGAATTCTGGGGGTTGAAGTCTTCCCCTGTTAGACGTTTCCAAGAAAAATGGCCGTTTTAGAGGGTGAATGTGCTGAGCAAGACCCATCCTTAATCCAGAAAGGATGATCCCCCAGGAAGATTGGTGGGAACATTCACTGCTGAGACACCCTCCCACCCGTTCTCCCTTGGTGGGGCTGAGCGAGTGTCCTCCTCTTTGACTCACCAGCCACTCGGAGTTACTCGTATCCTGTGAGGTGGAGCTGGCCCAACGAATCAGCAGAGGGTTGACTCTGGTTCTCAAGGCTGGGCCAGGCATGATGTCTTCTCCGACTCATTTTGAGAAGCTCCCCAAACTGTCTTCCTCCTACAGGGACAGGAGGAACCTTCCTTGGTTAGAACTAGCCAGTGGTGGGATTCATATAATTTAACAACCGGTTCACTCAAACCGGTCCAAACCGTCTGAATCCCACCTCTGGATCTTGCCTCTTGAGGGTCAACCTGTCCTGGGACGGAGCCCTGTTGAGAAAGGAGGGCTGTTCTGGTTCAGATCTATCCTGGGTCAAATTTCGCTCCCTACTTTAGCTCCCCACAATGGCCAACCTTGAAGGGGGCATCAAAGTATCAAGGCACCTTCACGGTTCCATCAACGGTGAGCACCAGGAGATGGACATGTTGGTAAGAGGGAGAACAATTAATCAGTGGAATGACTTGCCTGTAGATGTTGTGGGTGCTCCATCACTGGAGGTTTTCAAGAAGAGATTGGACAGCCATTTGCCTGAAACGGTAGAGGGTCTTCTGCTTGGGTGGGAGGTTGACTGGAGGATGTTTAGCGTCCCTTCCAATTCTATTATTCTCTTCTGTTATTCTTTCTATGATCACGTCTACCCAGGGGTGGGATCCAACAGGGTTAACTACCAGTTCGGTCATTTACGAGGTTCGGTGATTTACGATGTGCTTCCCCATAGAACCGGTTCTATGTCTGCTGCTCTTCGGAGCTACCGGTTCTACAGAGGTGGACAGAACCGGTAGAAACCCACCCCTGCATCTACCCATCCCATCAAGTCCAAAAGTTACTATGGAGGGGTATAGGATCTGCCACGGGCAAGAGGTTGGATTAGAAGACCTCGAAGGTCCCTTCCACCAACTATTCTGTGTTCCATGGTGAGGATCAGGAGATGGACATGTTGGTAACTCTTCTTCTTCTTAACAGATAACAGATAATTAGAGTTGGAAAGGACCTTGTAGGTCATCTAGTCCAACCCCCCACCCAAACGGGAGACCCTACACCATTTCTGACAGAGAGCGGTCCACTCTCTTCTTGAAAGTCTCAAGAGATGGCGCTCCCACCACTTCCGAAGGCAACTTCTGTTCCCTGGGTTGATTGTTCTCACTGTCAGAAAGTTCCTCCTTATTTCCAGGTTGAATCTCTCCTTGTTCAGTTTCCATCCATTATTCCTTCTCTGGCCTTCGGGTGCTTTAGAAAATAGCTTGACCCCTTCCTCTCTGAGGCAGCCCCTCAACTATTGGAAGACTGCTATCCTGTCTCCCCTGGTCCTTCTCTTCACTAGACTAGCCAAGCCCACTACAACTCCTGCGTTTGTCTTACCCAGCCCTTTTACAGAGACCCAGATCTCTTCTCACCATCCTCCATCTTCCTCCAAGTTCCCATACGCATTTCTTTTGGTAGCCACCGCATTCCACATGGTGCATGGAATGAAATGTCTTCTTCATGACCTCATTCCACTCGAACGCCTTCCCTCCTGCCTCCTCGGCAGCCTCTATCATCAGCCCTGACCCCCGGGGGGGGGGGGGAAATCTGGCACGGCGTTTGGGAGGCGGCGTGCGGGGAGATCTGTTCCTAGGTTGGGCTGGATGCATCATAGATGCGGCCGGGCCTGGATCGTAGTTTCTGGGGCTCCATTGCTCCTCTGACAGTTCCTTGGAGAACAGCCAGGCACCCGGTCCTGACCCCGTCCTCCAGCGTCTTGGGTGGTGGCGTCTCAGGAGCCAGACTCCAAAAGCAGCGTCTCCCCCTCTTGAGATTAGACATGTAGCAGGGAGACGAAGGGGGTGGAGGTCTTGCTGGAGCCCCTCCAGGCAAGGCTAACACGTGGGGACTTTGGAAGACAAACGGATCCATCCTTTTGAGAAGGCCAACCTTCAAAGGCCAACCGATGCTCGGCAGAAGGAGGGCCACCAAGCACGGGTGGGCTTCAAAAATGTTAGCCAGGGTTCTCTGCCTGGTGGCTGGGTGGGCGTGGCCTAGTCAGCCTCCTGCACCATGATGGGGGGGGGGGCATTTTTGCCCTCCTCGGACTCCAGAGGCTACCGGGAGGGTGAAAACGGCTTCCCGGGCTCCCGAGGCCTGTTTCCGGCCTTCCCGAACTACCAGGAGGCCTGTTTTTCGGCCTCCCTGAGACTCCACGCGTGTGCTGCACTTACCTGCATCCAAAACGGGCCACGTGGGGACTCCTGGGAGGGGCAAGGTGGGCGGGGCCAGCCAAGGGTGGAATTTGGAGGCCAGAGGTGCGATTTATTTATTTATTTGTCAATTGCTTACAAGATAATATAAGTAAAACATAGTTATGAATACATGGATACATATAAGAAAAATAAAATAAAAAAGAAACAATAGGACAGGGACAGTAGGCACACTGGTGCACTTATGCACGCCCCCTACAGGACTCTTAGGAAAGGGGTGAGGTCAATAGTAGACAGTCTAAGGTTAAAGTTTTGGGGGTTTGGGGAAGAAACCACAGAGTCAGGTAGAGCATTCCAGACAGTGACCACTCTGTCGCTAAAGTTGTCTTTCCTGCAATGGTCAGACCAGTTCTATAGAACCGGTTGTTATGATTTTGTGCAGTTCGGAGAACCGGCAAATCGCACCTCTGGCTGGCCCCTCTCCTCTCCTCCTCACCCACTCACTCCTTACTTGGCATGTGCGCCATCAAAATTGCCTGCGTTTGGTAAGTTTCTGTTTTTTTTTTCCCCCGACCATCAGCTGTTCTGCTGTGCTGGGAGATTTAGATTAGCTAGAAAAGCAGGAAATCATCGGATTTCTTTCTTTCTAGCGAATCTAAAAGCAGAGCTGAACCTTCCTTAGGACCAAAGCTTCTATTTTTCAGTGCAGACTCAGGTAGCAGATGGCAGAAAGGTAGATCTCTGAGCGAATCTGTGATTCTGGGAGCAACTCAAGCTGCCTGCCTACTTTGGGTAAAAGTTGCTCTTTTTGTATAAAAGAATTCAATATTTACATACATATTTATAATATTTACATACAAGCCACGCCCAGCCAGTCACATGACGACCAAGCCACACCCGCAAATTAGGCCACGCCCACAGAACCGGTTGTTAAGAAATTTGAATCCCTCCCCTGTTGGAAGCTCTCCGAACTGCACAGAATCTTAGCTAGGGACTCTCGCGAACCCAGTGGTGGGATTAAAAATTTTTTACTTCTGGTTCTCTGGGCGTGGCTTGGTGGGCATGGGCATGTGACTAGGTGGGTGTGGCTTTTTTTTTTTTTTTTGCTTTTTTGCCACCCCCATCCATTTTGGGGAGTTTCTTAGCCACAGAGGAGCCCCTGGGGGGATGTTTTTGCTCTCCTAGGGCTCCTCTGAGGCTCCAGAAGAAAAAAAACAGAGCATGGGAGGCGCATGCAGCACTCCTCCAAGCTCCATTATGGGAGCTTCCTAGCCTCAGAGAAGCCTCTGGGGGGGGTGTTTTTGCTCCCCTAAGGCTCCTCTGGGGCTCTGGAAGGCAAAAAATGGAGGGGGGGGGTGTGCCTGAGCTCCTCCCTCCATTTTTTGCCTTCCTGGGCCTCAGCAAGGGGAATCCCGGCACAGCTGATTTTATCTACAGCTGATTGTCGGGAGGGAAAGAAAAGAAAGAAATACCTTAGGCGAATGTCAGGTGGGAGGTAAGCGAGCATTGGGCAGGAGAGCGACTGGATCGGTAGTAAGCCAGAACTTACTACTGGTTCGGCGACCCATGCCAAATTCTTGCTAGCGGTTCGCCGGATCTGGTGCAAACCGGTTGAATGCCGCTACTGGGCGAACCCCTGCGAATCCCCAGCAGCTCCACCCCTGCCATCAAGACTGGGAATGAGGTGGCCAAAACCATGGTGCTGAGCCCCTCTCCTCATTGTCCTCAGATCAGGGTTTCTGGCTGATTTGGCCTTGATTTCTACTCACTTCAGATCTTGGTTGTTTGATCGAAATCCATCCGGAAGCGACAAGAGTCGAAGCTCCTCCTGTCTCCCATCCTTGCCATGATTTTTCCTTCACAATTTTAAGGCTTTTTATTTCGGTCAATGGCCAGGATTAAATCTTAACGAGAGGGAAACAAACAACAGTTAGAGTCACGAGGCAAGTGGTGGGGTGAGAAATGGCAAGCAAGGGAGATGAAATCCATGTGTGCGTTTCAACGATGTTTGGATGTAGGGATTGAGTATAAGAAAAGAGATGATACTTTAGGCTTGTGTTTCTCAACCTCAGCTACTTTAAGATGAGTGGACTTCAACCCCCAGAATTCCCCAGCCGGCATGCTTTAAGATGGTGGACTTCAACTCCCAGAATTCCCCAGCCGGCATGCTTTAATATTGATGGACTTCAACTCCCAGAATTCCCCAGCCGGCATGCTTTAATATGGATGGACTTCAACTCCCAGAATTCCCCAGCCAGCATGCTTTAATATGGATGGACTTCAACTCCCAGAATTCCCCAGCCGGCATGCTTTAAGATGGTGGACTTCAACTCCCAGAATTCCCCAGCCAGCATGCTTTAAGATGGTGGACTTCAACTCCCAGAATTCCCCAGCCAGAATGGGGAATTTCATCTTAAAATGGCCAAGAAGAGAAACATTGCACTGACAGCCCAAACAGCAGTGCAACCGAAGAAGACTACACAATGGCAATGTTGGAAGAGGCAGTTTCCCATGTTGGGCATGTGCACACACACACATGTGCATTAATGTGGATGTGTGCATGACCAAGCACAAGTAGCCACTGATGCATAAAAAGTTTCCCATGACTGAACTAAAGATTAAATTTGCAGAGATTCACCCACGGGCTAACTTTGAAAATGACTCAGTTCCACTGGAACTAATGGTTTGATAAGTCCGTATGCATTTCCGCTGCATCTTAGAACTTAAGAAGGAACCTCAGAGATCAGCTAGCCCAACCCATGTCCAGTGTGAGCATCAACCCCCACAGTATCCCTGATCCACAGCTCCAAGCCGGCACCATCCAAAGCAGCTCCCTTCTTAAGCAAATCAAACCATTTCTTGTCCATGGTGGTTTGTTTATATCCCCTCTTTGCTATAACTCCAAGGAACAAATTTATCTAATAATCCTTCCTCTTCATGTGAGGTGAATTTGGCTGCGAGAGAGTGGCCCCAGTTCACCCAGCTGCCTAAGGTGGAACTAGAACTCTCAGCCTCCTGTTGATTGGCCTCAAGTCATCCAACAGGCTTTCATGCCTAAGGCAGGACTAGAACTCACCGTCTCCTAGTGATTGGCCCCAAGTCACCCAGCCGGTTTTCATGCCTAAGGCAGGACTAGAACTCACCGTCTCCTAGTGATTGGCCCCAAGTCACCCAGCAGGTTTTCATGCCTAAGGTGGGACTAGAACTCCCAGCCTCCTGGTGATTGGCCTCAAGTCATCCAACAGGCTTTCATGCCTAAGGCAGGACTAGAACTCACCGTCTCCTAGTGATTGGCCCCAAGTCACCCAGCAGGTTTTCATGCCTAAGGTGGGACTAGAACTCCCAGCCTCCTGGTGATTGGCCTCAAGTCATCCAACAGGCTTTCATGCCTAAGGCAGGACTAGAACTCACCGTCTCCTAGTGATTGGCCCCAAGTCACCCAGCCGGTTTTCATGCCTAAGGCAGGACTAGAACTCACCGTCTCCTGGTGATTGGCCCCAAGTCACCCAGCAGGTTTTCATGCCTAAGATGGGACTAGAACTCCCAGCCTCCTGGTGAGTTCTAGTCCATCCAAGTAACTCACACAGATTTCATTCTTAAAGTGGAACTAGAGCTCCCAGCCTCCTGGTGATTGGCCTCAAGTCATCCAACAGGCTTTCAGGCCTAAGGAGGGACTAGAACTCCCAGCCTCCTGGTGATTGATCCAAAGTCACCCAGCTGGCTTTCATGGCTAAGGCAGGACTAGAACTCACCTTTTCCCATTTTCTACCCTGGGCTCTTAAACCCCTACACCAAACTGGATAATAATTCAGTAATTATTTAAGGAGTAATCTTGACCGCCACGTTACTTCATGATATTTCTATTGCTTTTATTTGGGTTTCTTTTTCCTGGCCTTTCCACACACATAACCCCTGATTTTTTTTTTTTTATCATTTAGCTGGTTTCTTTAACCTGCCTGGATGCCCTTTTCTTCCAAACTCGCCTTCCTCCTTCTGCCCATCTCAACAGCAGAGGTGGGATTCAGCCGGTTCCGACCAGTTCTGGAGAACCAGTAGTGGAAATTTGGAGCAGTTTGGAGAACCGGCCAATCCCATCTGCGACTGGCCCTGCCCCCATCTATGCTCCGCCTCCCATTGAGTCCCAACTGATTGGCTGGGTCTTCTTTTGTTGCCCTGCACAGGAGAACGGAGCTGGAAAGCAGGTTAGTGGGGTGGGGAGGGAAGGGGGATTTTGCAGTAACCTTTCCCTGCCAAGCCAGGTCCACCAAGCCACGCCCACAGAACCAGTAGTAAAAAAAACTGAATCCCACCACTGCCCGCCCGCATCTATTCTCTGCTTCCCATTAAGTCCCAGCTGATTGGCTGGGTCTCCTTTGGTTGCCCTGGAGAGGAGAACGGAGCTGGAAAGCAGGTTAGTGGGGTGGGGAGGGAAGGGGGATTTTGCAGTATATCCTTCCCCTGCCATGCTCACTAAGCCACGCCCACCACACCACACCACGCTCACCAAGCTACACCCACAGAACCAGTAATAAAAATTTTTGAATCCCACCATTGCCCAACAGCCCTGCGAGGTAGACCGGTTTTGAAGAAGAGCCAAGAAGAACACCCATTGAGCTTTGTGTTCAAGGAAGGATTCGAACTGACCTCTTCCCGCTCCTAACTGACACCCCACACCCCAGATATTTGGGGGTGTCTAGCCACCACCACCCCCTCCCCTGGCCTGAGAGGACTCAGATGCTCTCCTTAGGAGGAGGTCACCAAATCAGACGCAACTCCGGATCATTTTTCCAAGCAAACCTTATATGACCAAACCTTCCCTGGAGGGACTGGGGAGGGTGAGATGGGGAGGTGGGGTGGGGGGGCTCAGCCAACAGCCCCCTTCCCAGGCCTGGGGCAGGGATCATCCACGACTCGGCCACTTCTCAGCCTGGGAAAGGATGAATTGCGGTTTGCAAATTCTTTTCAAGTTCTCCCACTTTCACCCCCTCGTTGCTGGTGTCAGCAGGAAATGCCTTCCGGATAGGTCAGCTGAAGCGGCTACCGCACACAACTCTCACACCGACACACACACGCAGGCACACACACACACAGGGGCCTGGAAGGGCCAGCCGAAGGCTACTATGCACCGACCCCGCCAAGACCTCTTGAACCTCCTCTGAAAAGGAAGATATGCCCCAAATATTTTTTTTCTCCTGCTTCAGGAGATCATGCAGATACTCCATCCGTCCATCCGTGGGACTAAAGGAGTAAATTATGCAAGGGGGAAAAAAAAATCTGCGGATTTCAACTCCCAGAATTCCCCAGCCAAAAAAAAAAACCAGCTTTAGAATCAAGTTTTTCTATTTTAAAGCCCAGAAAAAGGCCAGTTTTTATTTGCAATTTGAACAGCTGCGGATTTAAACTCCTGTGCTGTGCTGTGCTGTGCTGGCTGGGGAATTCTGGGAGTTGAAGTCTGCCTGTCTTCGAGTTGCAGAGCAACTCTGGATTATAACACCCATTGCTGAAGAAGAAGATGATGAGATTTCAACCCAGTCATTAGAGATCAGTCCAACCATGGTTTCCTCACTGACTTGGCTTGTCAGAAGATTCCCCAAAGGGGATCATGTGACTGCGGGATGCTACAACCGTCATAAATATGAAGCAGTTGCCAAGAGACGGAATTTCAAGCAGGAGACTATACAATTTGACAAAAGGGGCTGTCCAGTCTTTTCTTTAAAACCTCCAGTGATGGAGCACCCACAACTTCTGGTAGCAAGCAGTTCCACTGGTTAATTGTGCTCCCTGTTAGGAAGTTTCTCCTTAATTCCAGGTTGCTTCCCTCCTTGATCAGTTTCCATCCGTTGTTTCTTTTCCTGCCTTCAGGGGCTTTGGAGGATAGCCTGACTCCCTCTTCTTTGGGGCAGCCCCTCAAATATTGGAATAATGCTATCATGTCCCCCCTAGCCCTTCTTTTCTCCAAACCAATTCCTGCTACCGTTCTTCATTATGTTTTAGCCCCCAGGCCTTTAATCATCCTAGTTGCTCTTCTCTGCACTTTCCCCAAAGTCTCAACATCTGTTCTGTAATGTGCTGGCTCAACCTGGTTGCAAGTAGTCCAGGCCTGGCCTTACTAAGGATATATAAAGCCTAAAAAGACTTGGAGGGATCTTGGAGTCTTAATGGACAACCAGCTAAATAGGAGCCAGCAGTGTGCAGCAGCAGCCAAAAAAGCCAATGCAATTCTAAGTTGCCTTAACAGAGGGACACAATCGAGATCAAGGGAGGTACTAATACCACTGTATAAAGCTTTTATAAGACCACACCTAGAGCACTGCATCCACTTTTGGTCACCACACTATAGAAAAGATGTTGAGACTCTAGAAAAAGTACAGAAAAGAGCAACCAGGATGATGAGGGTGTTGGAGGCTAAAACATATGAAGAACGGTTGCAGGAACTGGGCCTGGCTAGTCTAGGGAAGAGAAGGACCAGGGGAGACAGGAGAGCAGCCTTCCAATATTTGAGGGGCTGCTCCAGAGAGGAGGAAGGGGTCAAGCTGTTTTCTAAAGCACCTGAAGGTCCGACAAGGAGTAATGGATGGAAACTGAACAAGGGGAGATTCAACCTGGAAACAAGGAGAAACTTTCTGACAGTGAGGACAATCAACCAAAGGAACAGAAGTTGCCCTCGGAAGTTGTGGGAGCTCCATCACTTGAGGCTTTCAAGAAGAGATTGGACTGCCATTTGTCAGAAATAGTGTAGAGCCTCCCGCTTGGGCGGGGGGTTGGATTAGATGACCTACAAGGACCCTTCCAATTCTAATTATCTGTTACCTATTATCTGACCTTATAAAAACTTTTTATAAAGTCATTTTTTTTTTCAGTGCCATATTGTAATGTCAAACGCGCACTAAAGAAATGGTCCACATTTTTAAACTACCGGTTCTGTGGGCGTGGCTTGGTGGGCGTGGCAGGGGAAGGATACTGTACAATCTCCAGTCAGAGGTGGGATTTGCCGGTTCTCCCAACTACTCAAAATTTCTGCTCCTTGTTGTGGTTCGCTGGCAGCCAATGCGGACGGCTGAGGTCTCGGAGAGCGAGGACTGAGATGAGGGGCCTGCGTGTGATGCAGGGATGGGGCCAGGACCATCAGGGAATGGGGTGCTGCCTTCGGAGATTGTGGAGGCTGGCAGCGTGATGAAGAGGACCCCGAGGAGCCTGTGCCTAGCGCGTGTGCACTCAGGGCTGCTCGAAGGAAAGAGCAGCTGCAGCAGCACAGGAGACTCGGGAGTAAGGCTGCAAGGTAATGGCCCCTCCCTTAAGAGATAAAAGCCAGCTGAGAAACCAGAGTTCTTTGCAGGAAGCAAAGAAGGTTTTTGCACTCAAGCCTTGTGAATGTTCGGAAGTTCTTGGTTGGAGTTTGGAGACTCTTTGTGTTTGAACTATTTCTTAGTAGCTTTATCTAGTGTTCTTGGCAGCCTTGCACAACCTTGGCAAGGCTCATTCTTCTCAGAGACAATTAGTTTGAAACAGTCTTTTAACCGTGAAGGAACAGAATTCATAAAGAATCATTAAAAGGTTTTGCTGTTACCTCCGTTTCGTGTTGGTTTCCTTGGAACAAGGTTTGGGTCAGAACACTACTGATTCTCCAGAACTGGTCAGAACTTGCTGAATAACTCCTCTGGAACGGTCATAAGTCAAGGCCTACCTGTATTACCGCAAAGGATTTACAGTTCCCTTCTCTCCCTCCTCCGAGTCCAGCACACAGGCACAAAATTCCAATTTTTATCTCCCCTCCTGCTGCTGTGAATCATTGTCCCTGCATGAAATCAGTCCCCACATCAGTGCATATCCAAGAGACAGACAAATCCAGACTTCAAAATGCGCCGTTCGATGCACGGGGGAAGGCCCTGAGGTTAAGGGGACGAAGTTGGGTGCCAGCCCATCAAGATAGTTTTACAGGCTCCTGGGGGAGGGGGGGGAGGACTGGGAGCATTCCACATCTGGATCGAATAGAGCACCTCTGGCCACAAGATGAGGTGGGTGGGAAGAAGAAGACTCAGTTCAGACAATGACATCCCCCACTAATGGTGAGGTCCCACAACACCTCTGGCAGCAGATCTGGAGATCTTGTTCTTGGCTGGGTCAAGAAGCCGTTTGCATAGTTTTCAGTTGACCTCCTTGCGGGGGTCTTCTTAGTCACTTTCCATCCAGGGATCCACATCAAAGCTACTCAGAAGCGGCTCATGTTAGCCCTCCCCGGCGTGAGAGGCAGAGCGAAGGGAAACAGCTTGGGGGAATTATATTTTGGCAGGTGGGTCTGAGTTGGCTCGACGATTGACAGGGGACGGCTGGGAAGTTGTTGCAAGCAAAAACTGCACTCCTGTTTCTGACTCTTGGAAGAGTTGATGCGGCATGCAGATTAGATTACAGACAATCAAGAGTTGGGAGGGACCTTGTAGGTCATCTAGTCCAACCCCCCACCTCCCCCGCCCAAGCAGGAGACCCTACACCATTTCTGACCAATGGCAGTCCAATCTCTTCTTGAAAGCCTCCAGTGGTGAAGCTCCCACAACTTCCGAGGGCAAATCTGTTCCCTGGGTTGATGGTTCTCCCTGTCAGAAAGTTTCTCCTTATTTCCAGGTTGAATCTCTCCTGGATCAGTTTCCCTCCATTATACCTTATCTGGCCTACAGGTGCTTTAACCTGTAGGCCAGATACTCTTCCTCTCTGTGGCAGCCACTCAAATATTGGAAGGCTGCTCTCCTGTCTCCCCTGATCCTTCTCTTCCCTAGATCAGCCAGGCCCAGTTCCTGCAACCCTGCTCATTGTAGTGTTTGAGCCTCCAGTCCCCTAATCATCCTGGTTGCTCTTCTCTGCACTTTTTCTAGAGTCTTAACATCTTTTCTATAGTGTGGTGACCAAAACTGGATGCAGGACTCTAGGTGTGGCCATACTAAGGCTTCATAGAGTGGTATTAGTACCTCCCTTGATCTTGATTGTATCCCTCTGTTAATGCAATTTAGGATTGCATTGGCTTATTTGGTTGCTGCTGGACACGGCTGGCTCCTATTTAGCTGGTTGTCCACTAAGACTCCAAGATCCCTCTCACAGTTCCTGCTATTGAGTCTGGTTTTACCCAGTCTATGTCTGTACTTTGGGTTTTTCTTGCCTAAGTGTAGGACTTTACATGCTGGTTGAGGGATTCCGGGAATTGAAGTCCACGTATCTAAAAGCATGCCGGCTGGGGGATTCTGGGAGTTGAAGTTCATTGAAGCAGGGGTCCCCAAACTTGCAACTGTAAGACTTGCTATGCTGGCTGAGGAATTCTGGGAGTTGAAGTCCACAAGTCTTAAAGTTGCCAAGTTTGGAGACCTCTGTCTTAAAGCATGCCGGCTGGGGGATTCTGGGAGTTGAAGTCCATATGTCTTAAAGCATGCCAGTTGGAGGAGTCTGGAAATTGAACTCCATCCTTCTTAAAATATATTGGCTGGAAGATGCTAAGAATTGAAGTCTATCCATCTTAAAGTATGCTGCCTGGGGGATTCTGGGAGTTGAAGTTCATATGTCTTAATTTGTCAAGGTTGAGAAACATTAGACTACAGACATCATGGGATGGAGAGAGAGAGAGAAGAAGAAGAAAAAGGAAAGTCCAACTTTGGGGGTGAGTAATTCCCAGTGCTTTCTCCACCCTCGTCCTCCGAGAATTACATCAGTGTTTGTTTGTAAGTTTTGCTCTAAGCCGAGGGAAGGATTTATAGCCGTGCCAGGAAGACCAGCCACAGTGGAGCAGGGGGTGGGGATGTACAAACAGCCACAAGATTGAGCAATTCTGCTCCCAGCACCGAGCAGAAGCGTGCAAAAGAGTTGGCCAGCCCCTCTTCCTCGCGTTGGGCATGCTTCCCATGAGCAAGAGAAGGAAGGTGGTGTGGCTCAGCCGAGAGGTGGAATAGATGCTGGCTTATATCTGCTGTCTGAACACAAAAGGTATATCAGGGTAGCTTAAGCACCCACAAGGATTTGCCCAGAGAAGTACAAGTCTTGGAAATACACCCGTCTCATCTCCTTCGCTCCCCAACCCCAGGAGAGGGAAGCAATCGTTTCTGTAGGAAGCGACGGATGAGAGATCGTGCGTTCACCCAACTCTGAAAAGGCCCTTTGGTTGGGTCCTCAATGCTCAGAATTGATGCCCTCACACCTTCTGGGACTCTCGTGGAGAAAGTGCCAATCCACACCCCGATTAGTGCATTAGTTTATCTCCGCCAACATGAACGTCATTCGAAATGGGCAGCCTAATAGCCCAAACAGTTTCAAAACACAGGCCGGGGTGGTCCATCCATCAAAGCGAGCTGCATCCCATCCCGGCAGGGAAGTCTTGGCCACCCAAAGAAAAGGAGGCCAAGCTGGGTTCAAGCCCACCAGCGTTCATATGAGGAGGCTCTGAACAAGCCAGTCACAAGCTGGTTGATGGGAAAAGCAGCACCCCACGTTTTGCTCATGGGCACCAGCAGGAAACCGGGCAAGGTTAAGGATGATGCCAGCATCCAGATGCCAAGAAAGAGTTTGATGTGCATCAGGAGGGTAGGAAGGTGTGGCAACTGAAGAGCTTTTTAGGGTGTAAAAAAACAGACGCGGGTGAAAAGACCAGAACTTCAACTCCCAGAATTCTCCAAGCAGAATGCCTTAAGATGTGTGAACCTCAACTCCCAGAACGCTTAAAGATGTGTGAACCATAACTCCCAGAATTCCCCAATCAGCATGCTTTAAGATGAGTGGACGTCAGCTCCCAGAATTCCCCAGCCAGCCAGCTCTTTTGGGTTAGGCTTAATCTGGCTGGGGAATTCTGGGAGTTGAAGTCCACCATCTTAAAGTGGCCAAAACGTTCTGCAAACTGACCAACGCAGCCACTCTAAAGCCACATAAGGACCTGGGAATTTGCATTCAGCATGATCTGAATCTGCAAATCAATCACAAATTCTTCAGACCAGGGGTCTCTCAACTGTGGCAACTTTAAGACTTGTGGACTTCAACTCCCAGAATTCCATTCTGGGAATGGAAGTCCACAAGTCTTAAAGGTGCCAAGATTGGAGACCCCTGCTTCAGGCAGTAAATTGTGGCTCTGTCCTCTTATTGTCCCCACGAAACGGTCCATTTTCCGGAGATTCTTCCTTTCTTCCTGGGTCTGTTTACATCCTTCAATTGCCAGCCAGCAGGAATGTTTGCCGATCGAGTTTATACAGCAAATGCTTAAAGCTATTTTTAATGTCCCTTTTGGCTCCCATCCCAGTTTCCTTCAGGGCCTCGATGGGCCAGGAAATACTGGTAGTCCTCAACGTACAACAGTTCGTTTAATGACCGAAGTTACAAAACCCTCTTCTTTATGACACTTGCAATCCCTTTTGGTGACCTGCTGAAGAGCAAAACGTGGGGCACTCTGCACATGCTTGAGAGCCCCCGTGGAAAGGAAAAAGAAGTCTTTTAAGGAAAAGGAAAAGTTCTTTCCTTTGTGGATTCAAATTTCCCCGGCTGGGAGATTTTACTGCAAAATGATTGGTCAGCTGCATTGGAAGTCGGAATCCGTTTATTAATAGGAAGGCAAGTAAGAAGTCCTACAGCATTCCTGAGATTAATCTAATCTTGTGAGTAGAGAAACTCCTTTCTTATACCCTTCAGATCCTTTGATTTTGTAAGTGTGAACCCTTGGAAGTCTTTGATTTGTGTGTGTGTGAGATGAGTTCCTGTCTCTTGAGACTGGGATCTCTCTTCCTGGGATCTTGGTAGGAGTAATTGTTTTATAGTAGCTGCTTGTTGCATTAGGTTGCAATATCCTGAGTTTCCTGTTATACCTTTTGGTTTGCTCTTCACAAGTTTTTTATAAGCTTGCCATCTTATTTGATTTCTATGGGAAAAGATCTTAGCTAATGTGTGTCCCATGCAAAGGTGGGGGCTAATGGAGCTGACCCTGCATGTGTTTTCACCTCTCCTTTCTTTTTAGGGGAAATTTTCCTTCCCCTTTTGATATTTTAAATTTTCTTTTCTTTTCCTAGGAGGGGATGAATAGTGACTTCCAATAGCCCTCTGTCCAAAGCAGGAGTGGGATTCTACCAGTTTACACCTATTCGCTAGAACCAGTTGTTAACATTCTGAGTAGTTCGGAGAACCGGTTGTTAGAAGAAATTACCGGCCTAATCCTGTAAGGAAGGCAGGAAGGAAACATTCTGGTGTTGCTTACAGAAACTGCCTCTCCGTTAACCCTTATTACATTCTTGGCAGGATTAGACTTCCTGTCTCAGGAACGTCTCTGGAGTTTTTTTCCCCTCCTTTGCTGGTACTTTGCTTGTGTGGAGTGACCATTTAAAGTTACAACGGCACTGAAAAAAGTGACTTATGACCGTTTTTCACCCTTACGACGGTTGCAGCATCCCCACAGTCACGAGAGGACAGGCGAGGAGATGCGTGCCTCGATGTGAGTGATATTGAGTTGGCCACGCCCAGCCAATAACATGACCACCAAGCCATGTCCATCCGGTCACGTGACCACCAAGCCACACCCATCAACTAAGCCACGCCCACAGAACCGGTTGTTAAACAATTTGAATCCCACTCCTGGTCCAAAGCCTTCGAAAGTGGCTGAAAATCACACCCAAGGGTCTGTGCCCGCCTGTAGCTCCCCGTTTCCACCAGTCCCATCCCTGCAAATTCCCTGAAAACTCAAAAACTTTTTGTCATTGCCGGACAGCTGTTACTCACGCCGCTTCCCAGCCGGGGGAGAGCAAAGCCTGTGCAAGCGAGGAATTTCCTCTTGCCCGCCATCTCAACGGCTTCTCCCTTTCGAAAAAACCTCTTTCTGGAAGGATATATTTACAGGCCGGTCACCCTTCCCCTCCCCCACCGTTGCAACAGGGCACCTGTTTTTCCCGTCAGCAGCCCTGCGCCAAAGCTGTGGTGGTGCACAGCTGACCCCAAACTTCCTTTTCTCCCTTTCTTAAAATGAAAGAAAGAAAGAAAGAAAGAAAGAAAGAAAGAAAGAAAGAAAGAAAGAAAGAAAGAAAGAAAGAAAGAAAGAAAGAAAGAAAGAAAGAAAGAAAGAAAGAAAGAAAAGCAATGGGGCTTTGGACCAGTGGTGGGATTCAAAATTTTTTTACTACTGGAACTGTGGGCGTGGCTTGGTGGGCGTGGCTTGGTGGGCGTGGCAGGGGAAGGATACTGCAAAATCCCCATTCCCTCCCCACCCCAATAACCTGCTTTCCAGTTCCGTTCTCCTGTGCAGGGCAACCAAAGGAGACCCAGCTGACCAGCTGGGACTCAATGGGAGGCAGAGAAGAGAGGGGGGAAGGAACAATCAGATGTGGGATTTGCCGGTTCTCCGAACTACTCAAAATTTCCGCTACCGGTTCTCTAGAACCGGTCAGAACCAGCTGAATGCCACCGCTGACTTCAACTCCCAGAATTCCCCAGCCGGCATGCTTCAAGATGGCAGCACATTGCAGTTTGATTCAAATCAACATCATTTCCCCTCCTTTGGCCACGCTCGTTGCTATTTAACCATGATTAGTCAACCGTTCCGGCTTTGCATAATTAGCAGCCAACCCAGGCAGCAGATGAATCCTGATTAGTTTTTCTGCAGGTGGCTCAGCGCCTTGAATCCCACCCAGTTATGTCAGTTATGTGACTCCTACTAGCATTGCCAGGCAGTAAAACTGATCAATGGGTCAATCAGGTTAAGGCCATTGTATGAATAGAACTGTGCCTGCTTCAGAGACGTGTTGTTCTGGGAAGGGGAGGAAGCATTGAGTTAGAGACAGGATCTAAATCTAATCAATCAAGGAGACAGAATAGCAGTCTTCCAATATTTGACAAGCTGCCCCAGAGAGGAGGAAGGGATCAAACTATTTTCCAAAGAACCTCAAGGCCAGACAAGGAATAAAGGATGGAAACGGATCAAGGAGAGATTCAACCTGGAAATAAGGAGAAACTTTTTGACAGTGAGAACCATCAACCAACAAAACAGAAGTTGCCTTCAGAAGTTGTGGGAGCTTCATCCCTAGAGGCTTTCAAGAAGAGACTGGACTGCCCCTTGTCAGAAATGGTGTAGGGTCTCCTGTTTGTCGGGGGGGGGGGGGTTGGACTAGATGACCTACAAGGTCCCTTCCAACTTGTTAATCTAATCTAATCATAAAAGGGTCCTCTCTAAAAATATCGTTCTTGCATTATTTGGTTCTTGAGATAACAGCCTTTTAAAACAGCGCCGGAGAGATTCATAACAATAATAATAAAAAGCCAAGCAGTTTTTCCGCTCTCTATAAATGCATTTCCTGATCAGATTGTGGGACTCGTAAGCGACGCTCCAAGAGAGGCGGGACAAATTCCCCGAGAACATCTGGCATCTCCGGCAAAAACAGCAGCCGACCAGGAGTTTCTCCCCATTGTGAAAGCGGCACTCAGCATGCAAAACAATAACATGGATCTGCATCCCAAGGAAAACAAACAGCCTCCACAATTATGTTTGAACCCCCCAAAATAGCCCGGCTTTCTTCCTCTTGCAGCCCTGCAGGGGAGGAGAGAGAGAGAGAAAGAAAGAGAGAAATGAAAGGAATTCCAAGTTTTATTCTTAACGGACAGATGGCCAACCTCTTGGCAGAGATATGTGTTTGTTCTTCTGTTAAAAAAACAAAAAAAAAGCACTTTCATGGAGGGATTAGAAACAAGATCGCGTGTTAAAGTGTTAATACCACTTTATCATGCCTTGATCAGGCCACACTTGAGAATATGGCATCCAGTTTTGGTCTATCATCTATAAATCTATCATCTATCTACTATCTATCTATCTATCTATCTATCTATCTATCTATCTATCTATCTATCTATCTATCTATCTATCTACCTATCATCTATCTATCTATCTATATCTATCTATCTATCTATCTATCTACCTACCTATCATCTATCTATCTATCTATCTATCTATCTATCTATCTATCTATCTACCTACCTACCTACCTACCTACCTATCATCTATCTATCTATCTATCTATCTATCTATCTATCTATCTACCTATCATCTATCTATCTATCTATCTATCTACCTACCTATCATCTATCTATCTATCTATCTATCTACCTACCTACCTATTATCTATCTATCTATCTATCTATCTATCTATCTATCTATCTATCTATCTATCTATCCATCCATTCCTCTGTCTATAATCCATTCATCTAACCATCCATCTTTCTAACTTCCATCCATTCCTCTACCTATTCTATATCTCTCTTTCTGTCTGTCTATTTATCCATCCATCCATCTACCTATTCTATATCATCTGTCTGTCATCCATCAACTATCTATCTATCTATCGATCTACCTATCATCTATCTATCTATCTATCTATCTATCTATCTATCTATCTATCTATCTATCTATCTATCATCTATCTATCATCTATCTATCTAATCTATCTATCTCTGTCTCTATCTATCATCTATCTATCTATCTATCTATCTATCTATCTATCTATCTATCTAATCTATCTATCTCTGTCTCTATCTATCATCTATCTGTCATCTATCTCATCTATCTATCTATCATCTATCTGTCATCTATCTATCTATCTATCTATTTCTCTATCATCTATCTATCTATCTATCTATCTATCTATTTCTCTATCATCTATCTATCTATCTATCTATCTATCTATCTATCTATCTATCTATCTATCTATCTATCATCTGTCTGTCTGTCTGTCTGTCATCTATCTATCTATTTTCTCTCTCTCTCTCTCTCCCCCTCCCTCCCTCCCCCCCCCCCTGTCTCTATCATCTAGACTGGACTCCCCAGCCTTTATTATTTTTAGAAGTAACACGAGGCTGTGAACACGTCAAACATGCCTTCCTCCTCCTATTTTCTCCATAACAGCAATCTTGTGAGGTGGGTTGGGCTGCCCAAAAAAGCCAATGTACTTCTAGGCTGCATCAAAAGACAAGAGAGTATCAAGATCGCTTGAAGTGTTAGTACCGCTTTATAACGCCTTAGTAAGGCCACACTTGGAGTAGGGCATCCAGTTTTAGTCGCCACAATATAAAAAAGATGTTGAGACTCTAGAAAGAATGCGGAGAAGAGCAACTAGGATGATGAGGGGACTGGAGACTAAAACATATAAAGAACGGTTGCAAGAATTGGATATGCCTAGTTGAATGAAAAGAAGGACCAGGTGTAACATGATAGCAGGGTTCCAATTTCTGAGGAACTGTCCCCAAAGTGCTTTTCAAAAGACAACTGAGCTTTCTTAGTTTTTTTTTTTTTTAAGTTTCGCTTCTCATCCAAGAAGCATCTTTGGTTCTACAGAGAAATGATGGAGTCTGTCATTTGCACCTCTATAACTGTCTGGTTTGGGTTCTGCAACCCAACAGGACAGGCACAGACTTCAGAGAGGAATTAGGGCTGCAAAAAAAAAAAAAAAAAATTGCTACCAACCTGCCTTCCATTGAGGACCTGGGAATTGAAGTCCTCTAGGCTTAAAACTTTGCTGGCTGGGGTATTCTGGGAGTTGGAAGTCCTCCAGGCTTAAAGTGGCCAAGGTTGGAGAGCCCCAGGGCTAGGGTGCACTGCCCAGGTTTGTCCTTGACTTAGTTGAGGATAAATGGGGACCTTCCCTGACCAGGATGACTCTGCAGGAGTGGCTTTCAAATTTCATTGTATTCATGGAATGCAATGACAATAAAAGTTAAATTCTAAAATTCTAAATTCTAAAGCAAGCCATCACGTGAAGCCACAATACGGTTTTATTGGTTTGGAAATGTTTGCAATGTTACATAAATACAGCCATTTATTAACACAAGTTTAGGATGGAGCAGCTGATTGTGCAAAACCCGTCCAGTTTGCGGTCACCGAATTTCCTGCCGACACCGTTAAGGTTAGGGGGGAGAAAAGAAACATTGATCTTGGAAGACCCTTCCCTTATCTGGGAGGTTGTGGGGGGGGAGAGATGGGGGGCTGGGGGAGAAAGTTTTATCCCCTTGAGGAGGGAATCTTTCAAGGCAACCCCCATTTGTGACCTTTTTTTTCCCCCTGCAAACAAGCATCTGCAGCCATTCAGGCATGGCGGGGGGAAATATATCCCCTTGCGTTAGACTAGAAAATGGTGGACGTGATGCTTTAGCGACTGTTCGAAGTTACTTTCGCCTGGTCCTCACACTTATGACTACCCCAGGGTCCCCCACGGCCACAAGATCAGTATCCAGGCCCTACAGTTGCAGTATCCCAGGATGATGGGATTCCCCGCCTTGGGAGACCTTCGCAGCTGGCTTCTGACGAGCCAGATTCGTTGAATGATTGCTTGATTTGTCTAACGACCTCATGATAGGGTCTCCTGCTTTGGGCAGGGGGTTGGACTAGATGACCTACAAGGTCCCTTCCGACTCTGATTATCTGTTTATATCTGATTCACTCAACCAAAAAAAAAAAAAAATCTGGGGAAATTGGACATGCCTTGCTTTTAACAACTTGCAGTGGAAATTGTGGTCCCATTTATGGTTGTTAAGTTGAGGACTATCTGTATTGCTTTCCCAGCTGGAACAGGCCATCTACCCTGCCTTTTCCGGGGTTATATGCCAGCACTATATGAGCCCCAAAGAGCCCCCGACCCCTTCACCCCCCCCCCCAGTCCAATTTATCCCCCAGTATCTTCTAACAATTGGGAAACCAGAGTGGGGCGCAAGATAGAGGGGCAAGAGTCATTCACCCCATGCAGTTTGGGGTTGTTTTTTTCACCCAAGAACCAGGTCCCAATATTGTCCAAAATGATCACAATTTACGAGCCGGAAGACTAAAATCTAAAGCAGGATTTATCTGGTTTGGGGAACCCATCAGATCCAAAATCAGAGAGTCGGGCATTGTCCGGCGACCCGAGGACTCCCCCAAAAGTTTGGCTATGTGGAGAACATCCCTCTGGAAGGATCTTCTGGACTCAACAATTCTGGACTCTGTTCCAAAGTCGGCATGGCAGTCCTTCAGCGGTTTTATGAGCCTCTTTGACAATTCCCGACCCCGATCAAATTTTAATTCCTGATTAATTTCCTTTTGCCATCTCGCAGCAAATCGCTTCCTCTCGCTTGTTATTTTTTTCCTTCCCTGGCCTGTTTTTTGGGTGGATCCGTGCCTCTCTTCTTCTTCTCCTTCCTCCTTCTCCTTCCTCTCTCTCTCTCTCTCCTGAGAAAGTCCTCTCCATCACCAAAGCCAAAGAATTAAAATAAAAGAATCCTCACCCCTCCCCAAAAAACATACATTTACCAAATAAAATAATAATAATAATAATAATAATAATAACAATACAAGTTGTGCTGCTTTTTTAAAAAAGAGAGAGAGAGAGAAAGATTCCTTTTTTGTGTGAAGACGAAAATGAAAAGATGGAAGAAAAAAAGGCACGAGGTTTTAGCAGAGAAGGAAGGCAGGATAAACGGAGTCGGCGCTTCTCAACAGTCCTGACTCCTTCCCCGGAGGGATCATTCAGACGTTCCCCAAGTCCGACGCCGATCTTCTTTCTCAGCTACAGCGGCAGGATTTGACGATCATGTTGGAAAGTTGTTCTACTTTGGCTTGCCGGCCGACGTAGTAAATGATGCCCAGGGGCTCCAGCTCATCGGGGACACAACAGGGAGCAGCTGAGGCCGAGGGATTGTGAAGGTTATAGAGAGCTAGGACCTGGGCGAAGGAGACAAGAACAGCCTGCTTAGAGATGCGAGATTTCTTAGTTAACACAGCATCCAGTGGCTGAGGCTTTGGGAAAAGCGCAGAGATGATTAAAGGCTTGGATAACAGAGAACAGATCATCAGAGTTGGAAGGGACCTTGTAGGTCATCTAGTCCAACCCCCCGCCCAAGCAGGCGACCCTACACCATTTCTGACAGATGGAAGTCCAATCTCTTTTTGAAAGCCTCCAGGGATGAAGCTCCCACAACTTCCGAGGGCAACTTCTGTTCCATCGGTTGATTGTTGTCCCTGTCAGAAAGTTTCTCCTTATTTCCAGGTTGACTCTCTCCTTGTTCAATTTCCATCCATTATTCCTTGTCTGGCCTTCAGATGCTTTGGAAAACAGCTTGACCCCTTCCTCCTCTCTTCCTCCATCCTCAAATATTGGAAGATGCTCTCCTGTCTCCCCTGGTCCTTCTCCTCCCTAGACTAGCCAGGCCCAGTTCCTGCAACCATTCATCATATATTTGAGCCTCCAGTCCCCTCATCATCCTGGTTGCTCTTTGCACTTTTTCTAGAGCCTCAACATCCTTTTTATAATGTGGTGACCAAAACATATGAAGAACAGTGGCAGGAATTGGGTTTGGCTAATCTAGAGAAAAGAAGGTCCAGGGGGGGCATGATAATAACAGTATCCCAGTATTTTTGTGGGGGGGGGGGCTGCCACAAGGAGGAGGGGGTCAACTTATTTTCCAAAGCGCCAAAGGAAGCAGGACAAAGAAAGAATGAATGGAAACTAATCCAGGAGAGAAAGCAACCTGGAATTAAGGAGAAACCTTCCTGACAGTGAGAACAATTAACCAGTGGAACAGCTGGCCACCAGAAATTGTGGGTGTTCCATCACTGGAGGTTTTTTAAGAAGAGGCTCCTTGTGTCAAATTGTATAGGGTCTCCTGCTCCAGTTGGACTAGAAGTGCAGGAATTAAGGAGAATCTTCCTAACAGTGAGGACAATTAACCAGGGGAACTGCTTGCCACCAGAAGTTGTGGCTGCTTCATCACTTGGAGATCTTTAAGAAGAGATTAGATGAACATTTGTCTGAAATGGTTGTTCAGCCTTCCGTCCTTCTGAGGTGGGTAAAATGAGGACCCAGATTGCTGGGGGCAAGAGGCCGACTCTGTAAACATTTCCTTCCTTCCTTCCTTCCTTCCTTCCTTCCTTCCTTCCTTCCTTCCTTCCTTCCTTCCTTCCTTCCTGTTAGAATGCAGTATTGCAGGCTGACTCTGCTCATTGCCAGCAGTTCGATCCTGACTGGCTCAAGGTTGACTCAGCTTTCCGTCCTTCCAAGGTGGGTAAAATGAGGACCCAGATTGTTGGGGGCAAAAGGCCGACTCTGTAAACCGCTTAGAGAGGGCTGTAAAAGCGGTATAAGTTATTAAATTATTTAATTTATTTTTAATTGTATTTATTGTATATCTTGTATGTTTTAGTAGGCTGTACACCGCCCCGAGTCCCTTTTTTGGGAGAGGGGGCGGTATAGAAGTTTAAACAAATAAAAACAAATAAAATAAGTCTAAGTGCTATTGTTATTATAGGGTCTCCTATTTGACTAGGGAGTTACTAAAAAAGACCTCCAAGATCCCATCCAACTCTATTCTGAATTGAGTTGATTTTGGGAGGTTTGATTTGGTTTGATGTGGTGTGGTGTGGTTTTTGCTTTGAGGGTCAAACGAAGCCTTCGGCCCAAGTCTGGGCCACCCATCGTTTTTCTTCCCTACCCTCTTGAACCCAACTGGGAGAAAACAAGCCATCAATCTTGGCTGGTCGAATGCCAGTCACTTGCTCAACTTTGAGCTAATGCCTTCTTTGGAGGGAGGTGCCAAGCTGCAAAACTCACCAGCAGGGTGGCCTGTTTTTTTTCATCCAAAGCCAGGAAATTAATTATCCTTTTTCCTTTATCAAAACAACCATAGTAGAAAAATAGGATTTTCCCCCCTTAAATTTTCCTAAAAACCCAACAAGGGTTTGACTGGCCAATAACTTGCAGTTTAACAAATAACTTGAGTCAGTTTAACAATGTTGGGTCCTGCCTCACAAAGGGGAAGGGGAATTAATATTTTTGCAATACATTTATCAATGAATGCAATCGTCATAAGTACGAATCAAGTTGCCAAGCATCTGCATTTCGATCAGGTGACCAGGAGGAACGCTACGAACGGTCGTAAGTGTGAAAAACGGTCGTGTGTCACTTCTTTCCAGTCCCATGGTCATTTCAAACGGTCCCTAAGTGAACAGTTGTAAATCCAAGACAACCTGTATATGCCTGTGTCTCTTTTGAATATATATATATATATATATATATACATTTTTAATGTCTGGTTTATTTGGGGGTTTTGTAAAAAAAAAAAATCCCATTTCTTGGAGGGAAGTTTTGAATGTTAACTTTTGGAATAAAAATTTTAAAAAAAGATGGAAAGCAAAAAAAGGGAGAAAAAGGGATATTTAAAAATGAACAAGGTTTTCGATGGCGTTGTCTCAGCCACCCGCCATCCTGATTTTTCTGATCCTGCTGGGCAGACGCCTCTGAGAGAGACATAGAGCAAACCTCCCTCCCTTACAGGTGGTGGGAACAATTCCATTATCAACAGTCTGCGGTTCCTTATTTGTTATCATTATTGGTGTCATATTTTCAAATATACCTTATTGCGAATAGGTAATTTCTACCTCTTTTTCAAGTTTAACAATATTTACTAATACATTTTCTATTTTTGTTCTAACCAGCATTCCCAGCTCTTATAACATTCTGATGATTCTTTATCCTTGAGTGCTAAAGTTAATTTATCCATCTCTGCACAGGCTGCTATTTTCTGAATGATCGTTTCCTCTGTTGGAATATCGGCTTGTTTCCAGCACTGTGCAAAGGTTTATCTAGCTGCAGTAAAATATGTAATGTTATATATTTGGCTTTTTTTTTTAGAAAATTGTCTATTAAAAATCCCGAAGAGAAAGAATTCTGGTTTTAGTTCCATTTGCTCCATCGTTATGTCCTCCGCCAAACCGGTATTTGAACCGACCGGCTGGCCCCGCCCACCCCACCCTTCCCCTCCCAGGAGTCTCCACTGGGGCCCGTTTTCCATGCAGGTAAGTGCAGGATGGGCCCGGAGGTTCTGGGAGGGGGGAAAAAATGGGCCTTCCAGCTGGAAACAGGCCTGTTTCCGGCTTCCGGAAGGCCTCCGGAGCCCGGGGGAGGCCATTTTTACCTTCCCAGAGGCCCGAGGGAAGCCTCCGGATTCTGGGGAAGGTGAACAACGGCCCCTCCCGGAAGTTCCGATAGGCCACACCCACCATGGCCACGCCTACCCAGCCACCGGGCAGCCAAGCCCACCCCTGCTCCCTTACCTTGCTATACTGAGTGTCCGAACTCCAGAGGTAGGGACAAGGCCCCATGCAGAAATTGGCATAGTAGCCTTTGGGTTCGTAGATCCACTTCCATTTTAAGTCTTTTCGGAAATCGATATAGAAACGCCGCACGCAGCAATTCTTCGCTTCCGCTGATCTAGGAAAAAAGGAGCCCGTAAATATCCTTCAGTCCTTTTGCTTTGAAATTGGGGACCTTCCAATTTTCTGAATTGAATGGAGCGGAATGGAACAGAACAGAACAGAAATAATAATAATAGAATAGAATAGAATAGAATAGAATAGAATAGATTACAGAATGGAACAAAACAACAGAACAGAAATAATAATAATATAATATAATAAATAGAATATAATAAATAGAATAGATTACAGAATGGAACAGAACAGAACAGAAATAATAATAATATAATATAATATAATAAATATAATATAATAAATAGAATAGAATAGATTACAGAATGGAACAAAACAGAATAGAATAGAAATAATATAACAGAATGGAATGGGATGGAATGGGATATATAGAATATATATAATAGAATTCGATTATATATATAATATAATAGAATGGGATGGGATGGGATGCAATACTTTGAGTAAATCCACAAGAAATTGGTCTTCGGTGCAGAAGCTCTCGGTGTACATGCAAAACAACAGAGTAATAATAATTATAATAATGATACCATTAAGGGAAGGTAGCAGAAAAGATGAGAAGGCTAATAGCAATACAGCCTTACTACATTCGGGATTACGTGCTCCGCTGAGTGATTGCACAAGGGAAAAAGATGTCTCTGTGTCTGATATATTTGATTAATTGATCGATCGATCGGTCGTTAAACTTGATCAATCAATCAAGTTTGAAAACAGCTGATGGTGGGAAGCACTCAACCTGGCTGGAAGGTGGGATCAAGCGCAGAGTTAGCCTGGAGTCTCTGTGCAACCCCAAAAGGGCTAGAGACGATGACCCTCCCAAAATTCCCCCCCCCCCGAGCCTTATCTATTTGGAGGCTGCCAGTCTGGGGAAGATTCCTGTCCTAGAGGCAGAAGGTAATAAAGTACCGTGTTTCTCCTAAAACATGACCCATCCCAAAAAGAAGGCCCAGCACTGTTTTGTGCGCACGCGTTAAAATTAAGCCCTACTCCCCAAATTTGGACAGCTACCAGTAGCTGGAGTAGCTGTTACAGGTAGGTAAGGGTGCATGGGGCCCATGGGGTGTGTCGCTCATTCCTTTCAGCCGCGAAAGAAGTGGCCAGACGAGGCACGTGGGGGGGGGGGGAAATTAAGGCACCCCTCGAAAAGAAGGCCTAGCTGTTTTTTCAGGGATCAAAAGAAAACAAGACCCAGTCGTATTTTTGAAGAAACATGGTAGTGATCTGGAACTCTGGCACGTCTGGATCTGGCTGTCTACACCTTGAGACCAACTTACTGGCTGCTGCAGAATTCTGCGTCCGGAGCGGCCCTTTTTCTTCGCTTATGATTTGAGGAATCAGCCCGTTCTGGAGTGGTAGCCATGATCAACAGGTACGGCCGATGTTTTGCTCTCCCAGCTATTGAGCTCTTGTCCCCTCTTACGACGGTGGTGCCTGCAAAAGGGAAGCGGAGTCGTTGACTTGCCTTCTTCGTCAAGCGACCCAGGAAGGTCCATTGAATTGGGAATCTGTTGCGGCTTCCTAAAAACTCGGTTGGGAAAAGTTTAGCGTTGATGCGTTTGGGAAGGGAAGGAAGGATTCGAAATTACTTTCAGCTGCTCATTTAATGACCAAAGTTAAATGGCACTGAAAAAGGTGAGTTTATGACCCAGGTTTCTCTTCACCTTTGCGATGGTGCTGGCTGGGGAATTCTGGGAGTTGAAGTTCAGTCCTCTTAAAAATGCCCATGGTTGAGAAACAATGCTGGTTGGGGAATTCTGGGAGTTGAAGTTCACCTGTCTTAAAAATGGCCATGGTTGAGAAACAATACTGGTTGGGGAATTTCTGGGAGTTGAAGTTCACCCGTCTTAAAAGGACCAAACTCGGGAAACAAAGAGAAAGGAAAAAAAAGAGGCTCTTTCCAAAGTTCAGAAATGGCTCCTATATCATTCTGATCATCTCTTTGACCAAAACTTTCCTCTTAACTCCACACTTGGCTGTTACTCATCCATTCTGAGAGCACATGATGCAATTTTGGCAGACACAAACCAAAGAGGCTTAATTTTCTTTCCCTCAAACACCCCCCACCTCTCTCCCCCCTCCCCCCTCCGGGAGCAGAAGGTCAGTAATTGCTTGCAAAAATCTGACCAAGGCTCCTGTAAGCCCGGAAATCACCCAAGAGGATGCCTGTTGCCCCCCTGCATGACTCAACTCCCTACAACTCCCCCCCACCCCCCTTGGCCACAAAGGTTGGTTCCGCCGGCGAGAGGCGGAAACTCTAAGTCTGAAACAGGAAGGAGAAATTGCTAAGCTCACCAGCGGTGCCTCTGTTCTCATTTGGGAGGAAATAAGGTGTGTTTTGGCAGCAACATTCTTAAGAAGAGTGTGCATGTATGCCAGGCAAGCAGGACACTTATAGTGGACTCTGTGCATGGTGCATGGTGCGTGGTGTTCCACCTATAGTGGACATCATGATGGCCAGGGTCCTGTGCAGAATTTCGGTCACCATGATGGGAAAAAAGATGTTGAGATTCTGGAAAGAATGCAGAGAAGAGCATCCAAGAGGATGAGGGGGCTGGAGGCTAAAACATAGGAAGAAAGGTTGCAGGAACTGGGTATGTCTAGTTTAATGAAAAGAAGGACCAGGGGAGACATGATAGCAGCCTTCCAATATCTGAGGAATTGTTCCAAAGGTGCTTTTCAAAAGACAACTGGACTTTCTTAGTTTTTGTTTTAAGTTTCGCTTCTCATCTATGAATGGAATGATGGAGTCTGTCATCTGCACCTCTATAACTGTCTGGTGTGGTTCTGCGACCCAACAAGACAGACAGAGACTCCAGAGAGTAATTAGGACTGCAGAAAAAACAATGGCTACCAACTTGCCTTTCATGGAGGACCTGTATCCTGCACGAGTCAAAAAGAGGGCTGTGGAAATATTTACAGACCCCTCAAATCCTAGACATAAACTGTTTCAACTCCTTCTCTCAAAACAACGCTATAGAGCATTGCAAACCAGAACAACTAGACACAAGAACAGCTTTTTCCCAAAACGCCATACAACTAATTCTGCTAAACAAATAATTCCCTCAACACTGTCCAACTATTTACAAAGTCTGCACTACTATTATTATTAATCTTCTCATCTCTCCTTATCGCCCCTCCCCTCCCACTTGTGACTTTATGACTGTAACTTTGTCACTTGTATCCTTACAATGTATATTGACTGTTTCCTAGTATGATTTGATTGTTTATTGTACCCTATGACTATCATTAAGGGTTGTGCCTGATGATTTTTGACTCTTGACGAATGTCTCTTTTCTTTTATGTACACTGAGAGCATTTGCACCAAGACAAATTCCTTGTGTGTCTAATCACACTTGGCCAATAAAGAATTCTATTCTATTCTTCTAACCAAAAGGTGGAGGATGGAAGGATTTATATTCCTTGCAGCCCTCTGGTCGTTAGCGCTCTTCCTGAGAGTCGTTGAGGCCACTTGGAGGTTTATCTGTGCCCTCAGGGTCACCTGAATAGTGCAAATGGGTGTGGCATCTTCTTGGAACTGGTAAAAGGGCCATGTTGTAAACAGGAGATGTGTGGTGTTGTATCCCCCCCCCCTCTGTTTGAGAGAGGGCCTTTCAATCTTAATGTGGATGGCCTCTTTCACCCTCAACTCTCAGGAAGAGCACTAACGACCAGAGGACTGCAAGGAATATACCTCCTTCCGTCCTCCACCATTCAGTCAGAACTGAAGAAGCTTCTTGGATGAGAAGCGAAACGTCTAACAAGGAAAAGAACCCGAGAAAGTCCAGTTGCCTCTCGGAAAAAACGCACCTTCGATAACAACCTTTGACCTGGACAGTTGAGAATCTGCGCAGACGTTGGAGGGGCTGTCACAGAGAAGAGGGGGTCGACCTAATTGTCTGAGGGCAGAAGAAAAAGAGATAGATGGACACTAACCGAGGAGAGAAGCAACCTGGAACTAAGGAGAAATTTCCTGCCAGTTAGAACAATTAACCTGTGGAACAGTTTGGCACCAGATGTTGGAGGCACCTCCAACTCTGGAAGTTTTTAAGAAGAGATTGGACAACCACTTTCTTTGGAATGGTATAGGGCCTCCTCCTTGAGGGGAGCGGGGGGGGGGGGGTTGGACTAGAAGACCTCCAAGGTCCCTTTCAATGCTGTTATACTTTTAACTGACGTTACTCCGTCAGTGGGACAAGCTGGGCCGGCGTGCACAGTTTTCAGCAATCCTTATAAAGGGGATTCTCAGCAGGCTATATCGCATGTGTGAGTCTCACACACACACACACACAACTGAGTCACTAGGCTTGGCCCAGCTCGCATACACATCCCCCTCCCCTGCCAGCCCCCTCAACCCCCCCCCTCCCCCGAAATCTCAGGCTGAAAGAACGGCCGGCATCAGAAGGAGGAAGTCAGCTGAGCCAATTTCCCAGAAGAAAAATGGACCGCGTGAGTTGCTATTTCTCCAAGTTTTGCAGGCAGCAGTGATGTGCAAAAGGTGGGAGGTGGGGCATCCAGGGGGAGGGCAGGTGAGGCTTCTGGTCAGGGCCTGGGTCTCTCGACTCCCCCCCCCCCCCCCCCCTCCATTAGGCCAAAGATTTTATCTTCTGAACGCCTGGGCTGTGTTTCTTTCCTCCCACCCCTTTCCATTCCCTGCAAATTATCCTTCGCCTGGACGGGCCTTGCAAAGCCGCCGCTGCGATGTGCTCTGCGAATACAGTGCGCGCATTGATGGGTCCCTCACTGGCCCACAAACTTCTGTTTACAAAGCAGGAGGACTGGAGTCCTCTAACAGGCTAGGAAGCCTGGCTTGGCGGGGGTTTGATCCTGCCTGCTGGGCAGCCCTGACCCTTGCGGCTTGCAGCGTCCACCATAGCTTAGCCTACGGGCTGCATTGAAAGCCTTTCCTGGCTGCAATGTCACATCCCTGGCAGGGATGTTGTAGAGATCATCCCTCCATCAGAGTCTGAGCCGGAAGGGACCTTGGAGGTACTGCAGTCCAACCCCCCCCCTCCCCCCCGCTCAAGCAGGAGACCCGATACAATTTGACACAAGGGTCTCTTCTTAAAAACCTCCACCCACAACTTCTGGTGGCCAGCTGTTCCACTGGTTAATTGTCCTCCTTGTTAGGAAGTTTCTCCTTCATTCCAGGTTGCTTTCTCTCCTTGATCAGTTTCCATCCATTGCTTCTTGTCCTGTCTTCTGGTGCTTTGGAAAATAAACTGACCCCCTCCAACACTGGGATGCTGCTATTATCATGTCCCCTCTACTCCTACTTTTCTCCAGACTAGCCAAACCCAATTCCTGCCACCGTTCCT
Organism: Bungarus multicinctus; assembly: GCA_023653725.1. NCBI lineage: Eukaryota > Metazoa > Chordata > Lepidosauria > Squamata > Elapidae > Bungarus > Bungarus multicinctus. The sequence continues at coordinate 3,884,046 of CM042835.1, read as the reverse complement.
CATATCTTTTAGTCTCCAGGCCTTTAATCATCCTGGTTGCTCTTCTCTGCCCTTTTTCCAAAGTCTCAACATCTATTTTGTAACGTGGTGACCAAACCTGGTTGCAAATATTCCAGATCTGGCCTTACTAAAGATGTATAAAGTCCAAAAAGACTTTATAAAAACATATAAAGTCACTTTTTTTCTCCTTAGTTCCAGGTTGCTTCTCTCCTTGATGAGTTTCCACCTGTTGCTTCTTGTCCTGCCTTTGGGTGCTTTGGAGAATAGCTTGACTCCCTCTTCTTTGGGGCAGCCCCTGAGATATTGGAAGACTGCTATCCTGCCTCCCCTAGTCCTACTTTTCTCTAGACTAGCCAAACCCAATTCCTGCCACTGTTCTTCATATATTTTAGTCTCCAGGCCTTTAATCATCCTAGTTGCTCTTCTCTGACCTTTTTCCAAAGTCTTAGCCTCTTTCTTGTAACATGAGGATTAGAGGTGGGATTCCGCCGGTTCGGACCAGTTCTGGAGAACCGGTAGCGGAAATTTTGAGTAGTTCCAAGAACCAGCCAATACTGCCTCTGACTGGCCACACCCCCATCTATGCTCCGCCTCCCAAGTCCCAGCTGATCAGCTGGGTCTCCTTTTGTTGCCCTGCACAGGAGAACGGAGCTGGAAAGCAGGTTAGTGGTGTGAGGAGGGAATGAGGATTTTGCAGGATCCTTCCCCTGCCATGGCCACCAAGCCATGCCCACAGAACACCACACCCACAAGCCACGCCCACAGCTGATCGGCTGGGTCTCCTTTAGTTGCCCTGGACAGGAGAACAGAGCTGGAAAGCAGGTTAGTGAGGTGGGAAGGGAAGGGGGATTTTGCACTATCCTTCTCCTGCCACGCCCACCAAGCCACATGCCACGCCCACCAAGCCACACCCACAGAATACCACGCCCACAGCTGATCAGCTGGGTCTCCTTTTGGTTGCCCTGCCCAGGAGAATGGAGCTGGAAAGCAGGTTAGTGGGGTGGGGAGGGAATGAGGATTTTGCAGTAACCTTCCCCTGCCACGCCCACCAAGCCAAGCCACGCCCACCAAACCACACCCACAGAATTGGTAGTAAAAAAATGTTTGAATCCCACCACTGGGGGTCAGGTGAGATCTTCAAGTGGGTGCAGCCCCCCTCCCCACCCATCCCAAGCCCACCCCCCCTTGCCCAGTTCTTACCTTCAATTTGTATTGATAGATCATTTCGTACGCCATCGCAGGAGCAGTAAGTGCTAAGTCGGAATCTTCCCACCTCGTCTGAAATACATACATTAGGATTGGTTGGGTGGGGGTGGGGGGTCAGGAGTGCAACCTTTCCTAAAGCCAGCGAGCCATTTCAGAGAAGCCCCTCGCCCCCCCAAAGCAGAATCGAAGTTGTGCTGAAAGCAAAAAGCCTTGGCTCATTTCAGGAGAATTTTTTTAATCGGATGTCTCTTTCCAGCTTTGGAGCAGGGTGGCATATATCAATTTCTCTGTGGTTTTTCAAACTTGGCAATTTTAAGATGGGTGGACTTCGACTCCCAGAATTACCCAGCCAGCATCCTTTAAATTGGGTGGACTTCAATTCCCAGAATTCTCTAGCCAGCATACTTTAAGATGCATGGATTTCAGCTCCCAGGACTCCCCAGCCAGCATACTTTAATATAAGTGGATTTCAGCTCCCACAATTCTCTAGCCAGCATACTATAAGATGCATGGATTTCAGCACCCAGGACTCCCCCCCCAGCCAGCATACTTTAATATAAATGGACTTCAACTCCCAGAATTCCACAGCCAGCATACTTTAATATAAATGGACTTCAACTCCCAGAATTTTCTAGCCAGCATACTTTAAGATGCATGGACTTCAACTCCAGAATTCCCCAGCCAGCATACTTTAATATAAGTGGACTTCAACTCTCAGGACTCCCCAGTCAGCATCCTTTAAATTGGGTGGACTTCAACTCCCAGAATTCCTCAGCGGGTAGGTTTTAAGAGACGTGGACTTCAACTCCCAGAATGCATCAGAATTCACCAGAATTCTGGGAATTGAAGTCCCTCCCATCTCAAAGCTGCTACGTTTGAGCCACCCTCCTTTGTTTGCCAAGAGGATTCTGAAAATTTGCTCTACCTTTCGATTGGCACAAAAGAGAGCCAGTCCCCCGGTGCTCTCGCTCCCCCCCCCCAGTCATGCCCCTCCTCCTTCCACCCTACCTCTACTCGCGAGCCACAAGCGGAGGACATTGGTGACGTCGAAGGACAGCCATTCTTTTTCACTCTTCACCTTTACCGACAGCCCTTGAAGGTAGTACCAAGTGGAATCGTTTCCTGAGTGGTCTTTTTGCTAAGGGGAGACGGACAAATGCGTGAGGGAACAGCTTCTGTGGAAACATTTGCCCAGCCTGACGAAATCCCCTGCCTGCTTTCTCTCATCCAGCTTTCGAGCTTTCGCTTTTAAAAGAACAAAGTTCGAGTCCTGCAACTATTTTTGGTGCTGTTTTTCTGCCCTTTGGGGCGGAGCCAGAAATGGTACTCATAGGTTCTGACCAGTTCTGGAGAGCCGGTAGCGGAAATGCAGCCCACTTCCCTTCTGGGAATCCAGACTGCAGTCTACCACAGTAACTTCGAATGATCACTAAAAGTTTACCTCAAAGACCAGCTGTGCTCTGGGAACTGTTGAGGAGGAGCTGTCCCCACTCTCTTTCTCCCACACCAACTTGCCAAGCTTCGCTCTCTCTCTTGCTCCTCCGGAATGCAGACCCTCCCTTCTGGGAATCCAGACTGCAGTCTACCACAGTAACTTCGAATGATCACTAAAAGTTTACCTCAAAGGCTAGCTGTGCTCTGGGAACTGTTGAGGAGGAGCTGTCCTCACCCTCTTTCTCCCACACCAGCTCTCCACAAGCTTCGCTCTCTCTCTTGCTCCTCCAGAATGCAGACCCTCCCTTCTGGGAATCCAGACTGCAGTCCATCCCACCCTACCTGGTAAAGCTCCAGTCGCTGCTCCTGCCCACGTCCAGAGGCCTGCATCCTCAGCTCTGCACGGTAGAGCAAGTTGGGGTCAGTAAGGGTGTGCCGAATGGGTTCGATTTCGAATCCAAAGTAGACGTTTTGGTTGTCCTTCTTGTACTGACTGCTGTAGCGGCCTAGAGATAGGAGACAGGAAGGAAGCACAGCAGGAGATTAGCGGAAGGTCTTCCTACGCTGGCCCCTGTTCTGACCTAGGCTTCCTCAGAAAGCATAAAACTCAGTCTTAGTCCTGGCAAAACCTATTTCCACGGCTGTGAATTACATTTATGCACAGCCTGCAAGGTTTCCCGAACAGTGTCTTAGAGCAGGGGTCTCTAAAGTTGTAACTTTGAAGACTTGTGGACTTCCACATGCTGGCTGAGGAATTCTGGGAATTGAAATCCACAAGTTGTCAGGTTTTGGGGAACCGCCGTTTTAGAGAAAGAGAAAATTACCTATCGGTCCTAGAGATTGTAGAACTACATCTTGCAGCAACCTCAGCCAGTAGGGAAAGGAGCTAAACCCAAGTTAACAAAGCACAATGGCTGCGTTCGTATGACGGGCAAGATCCAAACGAGATTATCGTCTCTGGCTTAAGGCAATGGTTATATTTCAACCCATCCAAAACCGAGTGGCTGTGGTTTCCGGCGCCCCGATATAGCCAGCTGACACCTTCGCTGGCTATCGGGGGGGAAGTTTTGCCCCCCGCAGAGAGGGCTCGCAACCTGGGAGTCCTCCTGGATGTACGGCTGTCGCTTGAACATCACATCGCGGCCGTCTCCAGGGGGGCGTTTCATCAGATCCGTCGGATCTACCGGTTGCGGCCCTTCCTGGATCGGGACGCCTTGCGCATGGTCACTCAGGCCCTTGTCACCTCTCGCCTGGACTATTGTAATGCCCTCTACATGGGGCTCCCCGCGGGGAGCATCCGGAGACTCCAGCTGGTGCAAAATGCAGCCGCGCGGGTGATTATGGGGGCGTCGCGTAGTGCCCATGTGACGCCTCTCCTGCGCGAGCTGCATTGGCTGCCGGTGGCTCTCCGGGTTCGCTTTAAGGTTCTAGTTTTGACCTTTAGGGCGACCCATGGCATGGGACCAGGTTACCTCCAGGACCGCATTCTGCCAGTGATCTCCAACAGGCCGGTGCGTTCCCACAGAGAGGGTCTGCTCCGGGTGCCGTCGGCCGCTATGTGTCGTCTGGCGGTGCCGAGGGGTAGGGCCTTCTCTGTGGGTGCCCCTGCCCTCTGGAATACTCTGCCACCAGAGCTCCGTACCGGCTTGGACCTGAGGGCCTTCAGGCGCGCGTTGAAGACCTGGCTCTTTGAGCAGGCCGGCCTGGGCTGAGATAATGGTTTTAATTTGGTCTCCATAGTATTTAATTTTAAATTGGGGTTTTAAGGGGGGGGGCGGGGTCTTTTTAGTCTCATTTATCAGCCGATTAATTTAATACTTTTTTAATTTTTGTATATTTGTGGGTTTTAGATGGGCTGTACACCGCCCTGAGTCCCTTGGGAGAAGGGCGGTATATAAATTTAAATAATAAATAAATAAAATAAATAAATAAATATTTATTAACCAAATTTAAATTACAGATAGTCCTCAACGTAAGAGCATAATTGAGCCTGACATTTCTGTCGTTCTTGCTACAGCAGTTAAGCAAATAACTGAAGTTGTCAAAGCCAGTAAGACGTCTTGTTAGGTGAATTTGGCTGCCCCCTTGATTTAGCTTGTCAGAAGATCCCAAAGCGGGATGGCATACCCTCTGGGATGCTGCGACCGTCATAAACACAAGTTGTTTGCCCTGAATTTTGCGTGCATGAATGCGGAAACATGTATTACGTGTGAAGAATGGTCATACGTCACTTTTTTCAGTGTCATCATAACTTGAAACGATCATTAAACGAACTGTTGTAATACGAGAACTACTTATAATCAGGAAGATTCCTGACCTCCTGACCTTTGAGCCCAGTTCAGCAGAATCAGCAAATCAATCAACAGATTGATTTGCTGATTTTATATTCAAAATCTGTGCCCAGCTCTATGGGTCAGGTCTGGTTGCATGACGTCTGGGGCTCAGCTGTTTTCAGAAGGCTGGTTCATCCATCAATCCATCCATCATCCATCCATCCATCCATCCATCCAACCATCCATTTATCCATCCATCATCCATCCATCCATTATCTATCCATCCATTCATCCATCCATCATCC
>CM042835.1:3733828-3876328 GCA_023653725.1 Bungarus multicinctus | reverse complement strand
AACAAATGAACATTCCCCAGGCTGCCAACTGACCTAAGGAGATTGACTTTGTCTGCTCTTCTACCCCTCGATCTGCCGAAAGCAGCCAATGTAAATTTGTGAACTTAAGCAACCAGCCCAGGAAGAAGGGGTGGAAAAAATATATATTGCATTTTTCAAGACAGCATCCTCAGAGGTCCCATGAAATCACACACTGTGCTTTCCCTTCCAGATGCCGGGCATCTGACTCAGTCCTGGGGTCATCTTTGAAGCTGCCAAATTATTATTATTATTATTTTCCCTTCGTCCAGTGTCAGTGGCCTCGGTTGCAAATGGCTTTTGTCTGTCCTGTGTCCCTTAAAACTGGGAGGGTGGTGGTGGATGTTGAAGATGTGCGGACTTCAACTCCCAGAATTCCTCAGCCGGCACCACTGACTGAGGAATTCTGGGAGTTGAAGGCCACGAGTCTTAAGGTTGCCCAAGATTGGAGACCCTGCTTTAGGGACACCACCCCCCCCCCACAAACTTGGCACCTTGTAAAGCAGGGTCTCCAACCTTGGCGACTTTAAGACTTGTGGACTTCAACTCCCAGAATTCCTCAGCCAGCGAAGCGTATGGCCTTCAACTCCCAGAATCCCTCAGCCGGCAAAGCTTGTGGACTTCAACTCTCAGAATTCCTCAGCCGGCAAAGCTTGCGGACTTCAACTCCCAGAATCCCTCAACAGGCAAAGCTTGCGAACTTCAACTCCCAGAATCCCTCAGCCAGCGAAGCTTGTGGCCTTCAACTCCCAGAATCCCTCAGCCAGCAAAGCTTGTGGCCTTCAACTCCAATCCCTCAGCCAGCAAAGCTTATGGACTTCAACTCCCAGAGTTCCTCAGCCAGTGAAACTTGTGGCCTTCAGCTCCCAGAATCCCTCAGCCGGCAAAGCTTGTGGACTTCAACTCCCAGAATTCCTCAGCCGGCAAAGCTTGCGGACTTCAACTCCCAGAATCCCTTAACAGGCAAAGCTTGCGAACTTCAACTCCCAGAATCCCTCAGCTGGCGAAGCTTGTGGCCTTCAACTCCAATCCCTCAGCCAGCAAAGCTTATGGACGTCAACTCCCAGAGTTCCTCAGCCAGTGAAGCTTGTGGCCTTTAACTCCCAGAATCTCTCAGCCAGCAAAGCTTGTGGACTTCAACTCCCAGAATCCCTCAGCCGGCCAAGCTTGTGGACTTCAACTCCCAGAATCCCTCAGCCGGCAAAACTTGTGGACTTCAACTCCCAGAACCCCTCAGCTGGCAAAGCTTATGGACTTCAACTCCAATCCCTCAACCAGCAAAGCTTATGGACTTCAACTCCCAGAATCCCTCAGCCAGCTGGCTGAGGAACTCTGGGAGTTGAAGTCCACAAGTCTTAAAGTTGCCAAGGTTGGAGACCCCTGCCCTAAAGCACAGAAGTCTTTGGGATGGGCGGTTGGGGAAGGGAGTGAGAAGCAGGAAAATTGGCTTCCCCTCTCTTTCTCCTCATCACCCCTCATCACCACTAGGGACTACTTCCCTCTCAGCGGTTAGACAGGGAAAATGGCCCCCAGAAAATAGCCCACTTCCCTTCTTCAATGGATGTGGTCATCCTTTTTTCATTGTTTCCAGATGACACGGCCAGGGCGGGGTGGGGCGGTGGGGGGGAGAGTGACCGCAATTACTTCAGAAAAAAAAAAGAATTTTGCAGGCTGATGTTTTACAGCTGCACAAAGCCAGATAAGGGGTATTGGGAGCCTTATCAGCCGGAGGAAATTCCCAAACTATTTGGGGACTTTCCAACATGACAAAGGCCAGAAATAAAACGAGGAGGAGGAACAGGTTCGCCCTCCCTACTCGCGCCCCGAAAATTAGAGGGCGAACGAAGTCGGTTTTCTGCTGATCTCAGTTTTTCTCGCTGCGAAATGGGAAGAATGTTGATCGGGTCCTTAAAAAGGGGCTAGTAAAAGAAAGATCTTGCATTTAAAAGATGCTGGCTGAGGAATTCTGGGAGCTGAAGTCCATGAATCTTAAAGCATGCTGCCTGGGGAATTCTGGGAGTTGAAGTCCACCCAACCTAAAGCATTTATTCTGGGGAATTCTGGGAGCTGAAGTCCAGCCATTTTACAGCATTTATTCTGGGGAATTCTGGGAGCTGAAGTCCGCCCATCTTAAAGCATTTATTCTGGGGAATTCTGGGAGCTGAAGTCCGGCCATCTTACAGCATTTATTCTGGGGAATTCTGGGAGTTGAAGTCCGCCCATCTTAAAGCATTTATTCTGGGGAATTCTGGGAGTTGAAGTCCGCTCATCTTAAAGCATTTATTCTGGGGAATTCTGGGAGCTGAAGTCCGGCCATCTTACAGCATTTATTCTGGGGAATTCTGGGAGTTGAAGTCCGCCCATCTTAAAGCATTTATTCTGGGGAATTCTGGGAGCTGAAGTCCGGCCATCTTACAGCATTTATTCTGGGGAATTCTGGGAGCTGAAGTCCACATATCTTCAAGCTGCCAAGGTTGAGAAACACTGCTTTAAGTGACATTTTTAAAAAGCTCTCTCTCTTGGGGTACACCCCCTCTCCTAACTTCAGTATAAACTCACTAGGGACACAGGTACAAACTGCAGGTGCCGTGGCAGATACGAACCATTGTAGGCCTATTTCTCTCTCGGATCCAGCCGTTGGGGGTTGGACTAGAAGACCTCTAAGACCCCTTCCGACTCCTGTCCCTCTATTATTCTGTTATATCGGATCTGCAAAGCCAGCTCCCCAGATCTACAGGGGTTGAGCGAAGCACCGCCACTTGAGGGAAGCAGAATCCAGCCTACCAAAATCAGCACTGAGTATTTAAGAATTTGAATAATAACAGAGTTGGAAGGGAGCTTGGAGGTCTTCTAGTCCAACCCCCCCTCCCCCCGCTGAGACAGGAAACCCTGCACCATTTCAGAGAAATGGATATCCAATCTCTAAAAAGAAATGTAATTTGTCACTCCCCACTCCAGAATGGGCACAGGTGGGCAATCTCTTGCCACGGTTGGGCCTTCACATCTGGAAAGGCTCCCCTCAGCGGAGGTTTCCTCTGGGTTGGGGAGCTTAGAAAACAGCCCAACGGAACTTATGGAGGAGAAGAACCCGAAACCACAAAGGGATGTGGGTTTAGCTACCGGCTTGGGGGTCCTTATCCCTCTAGAAGGGGCACAGGACATCCGTTTTTGGAGCCTCAGCTTATCAGCAGCCCAAATGCTTTGCTATGTCATACTAGCGGATGCGTCTGTCTCAACTTTTCCCCCCCCGCCCCCCCCCCCCCCCCAAAAAAAAACACACACAGACATACACACACACATCTGGGGCTACAGTCTTTGCGTTCGCCTCTTGCGTGACTTTTGATCACCTGACTGTGGCAAGCTGCATCAGTCATAAGTGTGAAACACGATTGTAAGTCACGTTTGTCCCGTGTAGCTGTAATGGCCAATGACACTAAACGAAGGGTTGTAAATCAAGAGTGATCTGGAACACACACACACACACATACACAAACACACACTTGGTCCATCTTCTCTCTTTCTGCAGCCCCATAAAAAAACCAACCAGATCAAACAAACCCTCTTTTTGGGGGGGGGGGGGGGGGCTGAGAATTGAGCCCCTGCACAGACCAACATGGCTAAGGAAAAATGTTCCTGTTGCCTACGCATATTTTTTTGACGTGAGACTTATTTTATCGATGACTAGACAATAAAAGCAAAAGTTAGAAAGACAGGGACATAAAAAGGATACGTGTTAAAATGGACATTTGTTAAAACGGAGAAAACAAAATATTATGAAAAGTATTCATGTTATTGTGATGCTTGTTATTGTAAATACCTTGACGATGATTGCCTAAAAATAATTGTACCCAGACAATAATACCCTGTTTGATTGAAATGGAATCTATATATATATAAAAGCAAAATACCACTCACGCATCATCACAAAATCTCCAGAACTGTAAAGCCTACAAAATTGAAATTTAGCATGTATGTTCTTCTTGGCTTCTAGGGGCTCACTAAGGAAGGATTTTTCAAAATGACCCTTAGAACATTTAGAGTATTTCCTATATTATAATTATTAACACGCTCTGATGCTAAGGAGTTCTACTCCCCCTCCCCACCTGGAAAGAAATCTCTTCCAAATGCAAAACACAAGCAGAGGAGAGGAGGTTCAGTTTTAGTTTCAAAGCACCAAGCAGCTTTAGTACAGACCAGTTGAGCTAAGCCACGCCCAGGCTCCTTGCTGTCTCCTTCTTGCTCACACAGCAAATACTCTTTCAGTTTCCAAACAGCCCTCAACTCTCTCCCACGCTGACAGGACGCTAGCCAGATGACTACTGACAGATGCTGGTAGGCAGAGGCAGAATAACCCACCCCCCCTTATTTTCCTCCTCAAAAACTTAAGCCCCACCACATTGTTTCGTAGCAAAGCACAGGTATCCAGCCAATAATTTTATATATTGTATTAATAAAACAAAACTTTAAAAAGAAAAGAAACAGAGTGGAACACACACAAACACACACACCCCTGGTCCATCTTCTCTCTTTCTGCAGCCCCACAAAAACCCAGCCAGGTCAAACAAACTCTCTTCGGCAGGGTGGATGGGAGATTTGAGCCCCCGCCCCAACAGCCCAACCTACCTAAGGAAAACTGTTCTTGTTGCCTACACAAACATTTTTCCTCCGAATTCCCGGGCTGGTTGGCACGTGCCAGGACGGTAAAAAAAAAAGAGAAGTAAAAAATCCTTCTTACCTTCTTAGACCACAAAAATTACCCAAGGTGCCACCCACTCCTGGAAGGCCCGTGGGTTTGTTTAGGCGGCAGGCCAACCACACCCAGCCAGGTAATTACACCTTGAACCAAGACGGAGTTGGCTGAAATCTGGGTGGGATCCATGTCTTTTCGGCAAGCTGCGTTTCCATCTCGCCCCCGTCCTCCCCTATTTGTCATCTCTTCTCCCTGCTCAGTTCCGAGAAGCCTGGATGCTAATTTTGTAGCCCGTGAGAAATTAGATATCCGAATCTATTTTATCCTTTGCACCGTTGCCTTTCTTCCCTTTCAAACGTTGACTGTCAATCCGTGTCTGCAGTGGGCAATCGCCAATCGAGTTGAAACTCAGTTAATCAACTCGACTGCGCAAACGTCCTCAAACTTCCAAAGGTGTTTACCCAGACCTAATCCACCTATCAAAGGATAAGGTCTGCAAAACACAAATAGAGTTCATGAAATCTGGTTTCCCCGGCGGAATGGCACCTTCACAAAGAATAAACACTGTAGACAGACTTAACACACAGACACAAAGCATACATGCCCTTCAAGGGTCGTCCTTAGAGAATCAGCATGTAAACACTTCTTCCACACCAGGACAAGCTGCCCCTATTAAAACTCTGCTTCTGTACCCCATTTTTCTGCAGGCGCCCCTGAAGGCAAACTGCTTTTAGGAATAAATATTTCTCTCTTTTTTCTTTTTTCTCACAGCTGTCTGGATTGCATTTTTAAAAATATATTCTTGCGCAGCCTTGCCTCGAGTCGGAACCCCGAATTATTCTTCCGACAAGCCGGAGGAATTACGTAATTGGCCCACGGCTTGCAAAGATTGGCGACATTAAACCTGGTTGCCAGCTTATCTCTTGCCCTCACCAACTCTGCTCCTGTTTTTTTAGGCCCTGATCCAGGAATAAAAGCATCCTAGTTAATTCTGGCTCTCAAGGGCTGCTAAGAAGGAACCCTACAGATAGGAGTGGCAGAAGTTGAAAATAGAAGGTGCCAACCATGCCAAGTTAATTTCTGCATGTGTAAATCTGGAATGTTTTAGGGTTTCCTGCTTGAAAAAGGGGGCTGGAATAGAAGACCTCTAAGGTCCCACTCTTATTCTGTCACTCAGTTCAATTGCTCTTTGGCCGTTTTAGAAGGTATTGTTAGGCCACTGAGTGCCTGCTCATGCTGCTACTCCTCTGAGTCCACCCCTGGCAAGTTAGAAGAGGGAGATTTTGGAGCATTCAACCAATTTTAGCCAAAGAGATCATCCTTGATTTACAACCACAGATCATCCTTGACTTATAACTGTTCGTTTCGTGGCCGTTTGAGGTTGCAACGGGCAGCGGGGGGGGAAAAAAAGAGCATCTTATGATCGTTTTTCACACTTACGATACCTGCAGCACCCCCTGTGCTCAAAATTAGAGCACTTGGCAACTGACCCATCCTTGTGACGGTCGCCGATCCTCTTTTGCAACCTTCTGGCTAGCAACATCAACGGGGAAGCCAGGGATCCACTTAAGAAAACTCTGGCAAGAAAAGTTGTAAAAAAAACCAACACAACTTCCAGAACACTAAACTGTCCCCGCTTAAGGGCTCAGTCGTGGTCCATAACTCGAGGATTACCGAGCGCAGCTGTTTCACCGCCGGAAGCAAGACCTCGGGTTTGCCCAAGCGATCTCCGTTTTGCACCCGCTCTTCTTCCCCTTTGCCAAAGCTGACGTTGCAAAGAGAGAGAGCGAAAAGAAAAACACATCCGTTTTGTTGTAAAGAAAAGTTTTTCTCCTGTGAATCCAGTGGTGGGATTCAAATAATTCAACCCCCGGTTCTAACGATTTCTTCCAACAAAAGAGCGCTGAAATTCTGGAGGTTTTGACAAGTATGGAGCAGGGGGCGTCGAACTTTTGGGCAACGTTAAGATTTGTGGACTTCGACTCAGCTGGCTGGGAAATTCTGGGAGTTGAAGTCCACAAGTCCTGAAGTTGCCCAAAAGTTGGACATCTCTGTCCATAGGCCATCTTTTGGACAGCTGTAGGGTCTCCTGCTTGAGCAAGGGATTGGACTAGAGGACCTCCAGGGACCCTTCCAACGCTGCTAATTCTGTTAATTTCACACACCGTGGGAGAAATCCTACTGATGAGGAAGAATCATCTGCCCCATAGCAATCCCCTAACTCAGGGAGAGATTTTGAGAAGAGATTGGACAGTCTGTAATGATAAAGAGTTTCCTGTCAGATAAGGGGTTGGACTAGAAGACCTCCAGGGTCCCTTCCAATTGTTAATAACAGAATAACAGATAATCAGAGTTGGAAGGGATCTTGTAGGTCATCTAGTCCAACCCCCTGCCTAGCGGTGGGATTCAAATAATTTAACCACTGGTTCTCTGCCCTAATGATTTCTTCCAACAACCAATTCACCAAAACTGCTCAGAAAGTTTAACCGGTTCTCCTGAACTGGTGCAAACTGGCTGAATCTCATCACTGCCCGGGTCCTACTGGGTTTTCATTAAAATAGTTTAATGGGAGTGTGGGATGCAGGCCAGGGGATGGGGTGGCAAATGCCAAAGGAAGCCAAGAATTTGGGATTTATTTTATAAATGGTTGCAAAATAAAATAAGAACTTCAGTGAATATTGTTCCAATGATAAAATTTATCAGGTTGAGTGGTTTTTTAATATGAATGCAACCTTAGGAAGAAATGTATACAAAATATGAATATTTGCACAAGATATACGTGCCCAGCTGACACACTGTATAACTGAAAGATGGATTTTGTTCTTGGCAATAATTGGTATTGTTCTAGGAATAAGGATAAAGGAGATAAGAAAATTATAGATAAATTGTATATGAATGTATGTAAAGGTAATTATCTGTAGATATTTACATGAGATTGGTTTGTCTAATAATGATGACACAGTACTGTTAATATTAAGATCAATATGTGTAAAAGGTGAAAAAGAACTGAAAGATGGATTTATTATTAAATAAAATAAAAAATACTGGGGGGAAAAAAGGAGTTATAAGGATAAAAGCTTCCGGAATGTGCCTTCTACTCACTTCTGAAAATAAGTTTCAAAAGAAAACTTTTTACTTCTGAAACCACGCATGGGGGCTGCAGAAGTGAAATCGAGGCCCATTTTATTTTCCCTTTTGAGTAAAAAATTCCCTGGGACTTCATCACTGCGAAAGTGATAAAAAGATGATTTTCCTATGCGCAGGCAGCTTGCCTCTTTTCTCTCTGCACAGGTCCCATTTCTCAAAACTCAGCATGCCAAACTGGCTTCTTAAGTAACAGATTTAAAAGTAACAGATAATCAGAGTTGGAAGGGACCTTGTAGGTCATCTAGTCCAACCCCCCGCCCAAGCAGGAGACCCTACACCATTTCTGACAAATGGCAGTCCAATCTCTTCTTGAAAGTCTCAAGTGATGATGCTCCCACAACTTCCGAGGGCAACTTCTGTTCCATGGGTTGATTGTTCTCACTGTCAGAATACAGGATACAGGATGCTCAAAAGTTAAGTCCAGTTTGGTCGTTTTTCCAGGGGTTTTTTTGGGGGGGGGTTGTTATCTGGCCTTCGTGCAGAATATTTGCAGGATGGGAGCGATGAGCATCTTCCCGACACTGCGACACAAAGTCTCCCTGACGTGTTTTGGGTGTGATGTTGTGATGCAGGGTAGAAAAGGATAGAACCTGAGTTGGGATGTTAGGATGCAGGCATATGATTTTGGAATCAGCAAGGTCATAAGGTCATATGGGGGTCAGAGAACTACCAATATTGTATAGCATTGAACTGTATTGTATTGAACTGCATTGTACTGTATTGTATTGTATTGAACTGTTTTCTATTGTATTGAACTGTATTATATTGTATTATATTGAACTGTTTTGTATTGTATTGTATTGAATTATATTGTATTTTATTGTATTGAACTGTTTTGTATTGTATTGTATTGAACTATATTGTATTGTATTGAACTGTTTTGTACTATATTGTATTGACCTATATCGTACTGTATTGTATTATACCAAACTGTTTTGTATTGTATTGTATTGAACTATATTGTATTGAAGTATATTGTATTATATTGAATTGTATTGTACTGTATTGTATTGTACTAAACTGTATTATATTGTATTGAACTATATTGTATTGTATTGAGCTGTATTGTATTGTATTGAACTATATTGCATTGAACTGTATTGTATTGAACTATTTTGTGCTGTATTGTATTTACCTATATTGTACTGTATTGTATTGTATTGAACTGTTTTGTGCTGTATTGTATTGTACTGGTAATCCTTGACTTACAACCACAAATGAACCCAACATTTCTGTTACTAAGGGAGACAGTTGTTAAATGAGTTTTGCCCCATATTACGACCTTTCTTGCCACAGTCGTTAAGGGAATCACTGCAGTTGTTAAGTTAATAACACGACTGTTAAGTGAATCTGGCTTCCCCACTGACGTTGCCTGTCAGAAGGTCGCAAAAAGGGATCGCATGACCCCGGGGCAAAGCAAGCGTGTCATAAATACGAGTCAGTTGCCGAGCATCTGAATTTTGATCACTTGCTGCTGGAATGGTCGTAAGTGTGGAAAACGGTCCTAAGTCACTTTTTCAGTGCCTTTGCAACGTTGAAGGGTCACTAAATGAATTGTTTTGAGGACACCCTGAATTTACAGGTAGCCAGAATGGACTCATTCATTTAGTGACCGTTTGAAGTTAAAACAGCACTGAAAAAAAGTGACTCAGGACTAGTTCTCACACTTACGACCGTTGCTCCATCCCTACGTGATCCCCATTTGCCACTTTCCCAGCTGGCATCCGACAAGCAACGTCAGTGAAGGGAACCAGGTACGCTTAACAACTGTGGTCAAACAGATCGTAAAATGGGACATGACTCACTCAACGACCGCCTTGCTTCACAACGTCTCAAAGCCGAGGACTACCTGTAATGTCTGAACATATGTGAGCCATCAGCCAAGCTGTATTGCTGCTGCTTTTGCCAGCATTTTCGCTACTCTGGCTTTATCGATTGCTCCCTCGTGTCAAGATTTTCCTGGCCACTTCCAAAAATACCCGGTCCCCCCTCCTGAAACTTAGCCCAGGAATCAGAAGAGCCTCTGCCTCCTTTAAAAAAAATTGGGGTGGGGGAGAAAATTGGATATTTAAATGTTAAGAAGTCTGAGAAAAACCAAAAAGGTTGTTTTTTTTTTTTTAAGAGGAACAGAATAAGCTGGCAGGAATAGCTAACATCCAAGGAGATAGGCTCAAGATCCAGATGGATCTGGACAGACTTGAACCCTGGACCGATCTAATAAAATGAAATTCAACATAGAGAAAAGTCAAGTCTTACACTTAGGAAAGAAAAACCAAAATCTCACATATAGACTGGGTGAAACCAGATTTCTTAATAGCAGTAACTGTGAGAGGGATCTTGGAGTCTTAGTGGACAATCAATTAAATATGAGCCAGCAGTGTAGAGCAGCAGCCAAAAAAGCCAATGCAATCCTAAGTTGTATTAACAGAGGGATACAATCAAGATCAAGTGAGATACTAACACCACTCTATAAAGCCTTAGTAAGGCCACACCTAGAGTACTGCATCCAGTTTTGGTTATCACAATATAAAAAAGATGTTGAGACACTAGAAAAAGTACAGAGAAGAGCAACCAGGACAATGAGGGGACTGGAGACTAAAACATACAATGAGTAGTTGCAGGAACTGGGCATGGCTGGTCTAGTGAAGAGAAGGACCAGGGGAGACAGGAGAACAGGCTTCCAATATTTGAGGGGCTGCTACAGAGAGGAGGAAGGGGGTCAAGCTATTTTCTAAAGCACATGAAGGCCAGAAAAGGAATAATGGATGGAAACTGAACAAGGAGAGATTCAACGTGGAAATAAGGAGAAACTTTCTGACAGGGAGAACAATCAAACAAAGGAACAGAAGTTGCCCTCGGAAGTTGTGGGAGCTTCATCCCTGGAGGCTTTCAAGAAGAGATTGGACTCCCGTCTGTCAGAAATGGTGTAGGGTCTCCTGCCTGGGCAGGGGGTTGGATTAGATGACCTACAAGGTCCCTTCCAACTCTGATTATCTGTTATTCTGTTATTAACAGTTGGAAGGGACCCTGGAGGTCTTCTAGTCCAACCCCTTACTCAGACAGGAAACTCTATACCATTCCAAACTGTCCAATCTCTCAAAATCTCTCCCTGGGTTAGGGGATTGCTATGGGGCAGACAATTCTTCCTCATCAGTAGGATTTCTCCCATGGTGTGTGAAATTAACACAATTAGCAGCGTTGGAAGGGTCCCTGGAGGTCCTCTAGTCCAACCCCCTGCTCAAGCAGGAGACCCTACAGCTGTCCAAAAGATGTCCAACTTTTGGGCAACTTCAGGACTTGTGGACTTCAACTCCCAGAATTTCCCAGCCAGCTGAGTCGAAGTCAACAAATCTTAACGTTGCCCAAAAGTTGGACACCCCCTGCTCCATACTTGTCAAAACCTCCAGAATTTCAGCGCTCCTTTTCTGACTCACAAATTGGGAACATGTTTTTCAAAAGGGGGGCTCCCCAAAAAACTCCAGATTTTCTTCTCCAGGGGACAATGAAGTCCCCAGCCAGGGAGAACTGAAGCTGGTTGCGATAGTTCCTCCTACTTTATCTCCATCAATGCAGGAAGCATCGTCTTCCTTCCAGTATCTGGGTCAGCCTGCACTCAGGGTCACAGAGACGGTGTCCCAGACCAACCCACCCATCAACCAACCAACCAACCACCAATCTGCTCTGAGTCCTAGCCCCTCTGATGCCCCCCCCCCCCTCCAATGGTTCCCCATGCCTGGCCCTCTCCCTCTTCAGACTCACTGTCTTCAATGGGGATCATCATAAACCGGTGCACCTCCTTGGCGTAGTATTCTTCGTGGAGAGTCTCCTGCGAATCTTCGGCCACCATTTCTCGGATCACTTCCAAGGTGCTGTTGTAGAGAGCCATCACGTCTTCTGATAGGACCTGAGTCTCCAAGTCTTCCACTTCTGGGGGCTTTGGGAACTTGAGCTTGCTCAAAATCTGACCCCGGATGGCCTCGATCCTCTTCCGTTTCATCAGGTCCATGTCCAAGGTCTTGCAAGTGGAGAAGGCCACGACGGAGCAGAACTGCTGGAGGGCCACCAGGAGAAGGAAGAGCCAGCCCACGGCCTGCGGCGGCGAGCCGAAGACCCCCGGTGCCCCCGAGAAGCCCCAGTGCCTGGCGTAGCTTCTTGACCCCATTGTGGTGCTGTTTCCTCTCTTCTGTGGGGCAGGAACTGGCGGCTCCAAGTCCTTCCTCACCACCCAAGGAAGCTCTTGAAGGGTTGGGGGTTCTCCAAGGACCTTCTCCGTTCTCCTTGGCCTCTACGCTTGGGGCCAAGCGGCCCGCTGTCCAGCCGAAGGGCTCGAAATCGCCACCCTTTCAAGGTTCTCTCTCTGTCCGAACCAGCTCAGCTTTCAAGGCAGCCGGGTTTCCAAGAAGGGACAGAGACTCACGCTATGGCCTGGCACTGCCGACGGAGGGCATGTGTTCCGGATGCTGCATCTATCCAGACTCACCCCTGGCAGCGGATCAGAGGGCTCTGGTGCCCCTGCTCTGGGGAAAAGGCGTGCAGAAATCTTTCGGCTTCGCTTCAGGAAGGCTTGAGGGTTGAGAAGCTGTCACAAGCCGGAGGCCTTGGGAACCTCAACCGGAATGGGGCCAAGCTTGGCAGGCAGGCGGTGTTGGGTGGGTGAAGGGGGGGGAAGAAGGAGAGCAGGGTCAGGCCTGGGAGATGCCACCACTTCTCCTCCTTCCCTGGAGCCAACTGGCCCGTTCCTGTCTTCTTCCCTCTGCGGGAAGGGCTGTAATTTCACCACCACTCTTGTCGGGACTTGCTGACGGCGAGCTTGGAAATTTATAAAGCCGTTTTTTTTTTTTTTTTGGCCTCTCCCCGGCACGGGCTCCACCCAGGAAGTGGAGGGAAAGCACTGTGCTGTATATATAACTCTGCGCTCCGGAGAGAGAGTGCTGGACAGTTACTCTGGAAAGGGAAAAAAAGGAAAGGAGAGGGAAAAGAAAAGACAAGAAAAGAAAAGGAAAGAAAGAAAGAAAGAAAGAAAGAAAGAAAGAAAGAAAGAAAGAAAGAAAGAAAGAAAGAAAGAAAGAAAGAAAGAAAGAGGGAGAAAAGAAAGAAAGAAGAGTGTGAGAGAGAAAAAGAACGAAAGAAAAAGAGGGAGAAAGAAAAAAGGGTGAGAGAAAAAGAGGGAAGAAAGAAAGAAAGAAAGAAAGAAAGAAAAAAGAAAGAAAGAAAGAAAGAAAGAAAGAAAGAAAGAAAGAAAGAAAGAGAATGAAAGAAAAAGGGAGAAAAGAAAGAAAGAAGAGTGTGAGAGAAAAAGAATGAAAGAAAAAGAGGGAGAAAGAAAAAAGGGTGAGAGAAAAAGAGGGAAGAAAGAAAGAAAGAAAGAAAGAAAGAAAGAAAGAAAGAAAGAAAGAAAGAAAAAGAGAATGAAAGAAAAAGGGAGAAAAGAAAGAAAGAAGAGTGTGAGAGAGAAAAAGAATGAAAAAGAGGGAGAAAGAAAGGATAGAGAGAAAAAGAAGAAAAAAAGGTGAGAGAAAGAGGGAAGAAAGAAAGAAAGAAAGAAAGAAAGAAAGAAAGAAAGAAAGAAAGAAAGAAAGAAAGAAAGAAAGAAAGAAAGAAAACCTCAGTCATTTGTCCTGAATGCTATAGCATCTCCTCTTCAGAGCGGGTTGGACTAGAAGACCTCCAAGGCCCCTTCCAACTCTTGTTATTCTGCAAGGCCATCCCATACCTTCATTGTGGAACGTGGCAGAGCCCTTCCCTCCGGGCTTTGCCACGGAAGCGGAGAACAAGGTGGGCCTAGGTAGGTTATGGGTGGCATGGACATTGGATAGGAGGCCTCCGTGGATCGTGGCCCAGGATCCCCCTCCATTCCAGGGAGGAACAGAGCTAAGAAAGTAGAATGGTATACCGGGTCTGCTGCTTGAGCAAGCGGGTTGGACTAGAGGACCACCAAAGGTCCCTCCCAACTCTTGTTAACACTCAACGTCATTTTGCCAATCAAAACCATCGTTACAACTCACGACAGGGGCGGGGTGGAAAACCAACAACCCTTCATCGATTCTCGGCTCAAGCCGAGTTTCCTGGCTACCATCCAGGCCCAGTTTCGTGGCTTCTTCCCCGTCACCAGATATTTCAAGCCTCTCAGAAGGGACCTTCATTCAGTTCAGCCGGAGGGGCGATTCGTATTCCACCCCCCCAGCCCTCCTTCCCTTCCACAGGTCCTGCCTGCCACATGCCAAGCAAGAGGGGCCATTCCAGCCGCCTCCTGGAGCTATTTTGGGGCAGCTACGTCAGGGTGGGTGGGTGGGGGTGTGTGTGAAGGGTTAAAAAAAAAGGGGGGGGGCTTTGGGGTTGAGTTACACCCCAAATGCCATCCAAACCCGTGTTACACGTGGCGAGAGTGCCAATTTTGGGCTGGCAGGTTCAGCAATGTGTATGCAAGGCAACTAGCTTAAGGAAGGGGGTTGGGCAAGTTTCCATCTGAAATAGTCTAGGGGGTTTCCTGCCTAGGCAGGGGTTGGACTAGAAGACCTCCAAGGTCCCTTCCAACTTATCCTGTTCTGTTCCATCCCCTTTCTTTCTATTTCCTTGGCTAGTCTAAAGAAGAGAAGAATTAAGGGCTGACGTGATTAGGAGTAAGTATTCTAGTGTCCGAGGGGCTGCCCCAAAGAAGAGGGGGTCAAATTATTCCCCAAAGCACCAAAGAACGCAGGACAAAGAAAGAATGAATGGAAACGAATCCAGGAGAGAAAGCAACCTGGAGTGAAGGAGAAACTTCCTAACAGGGAGGACAATTAACCCGTGGAACAGCTGGCCACCAGAAATTGTGGGCATTCCATCATTGGAGATTTTTAAGAAGAGGCTGGACAGTCACTTGTCTGAGGTGGTATAGGGTTTCCTGCTTGGGCAGGGGACTGGACTAGAAGACCTCCAAGGTCCCTTCCAGCTCATTTTATTCTATTTTCTATTCTTTATTCTGGTCTCTATTCTATTCTTTATTCTTTGTTCTGTTCTATATTCTATTCTTTATTATATTCTATTCTTTTCTATTCTCTATTTTCTTTATTCTCTATTCTATTCTTTATTCTATTCTCTTTATTCTCTTCTCTTCTCTATTCTATTCTGCTTCTATTCTAATTCTACTGTGCTCCACTCTATTCTATACCATACCATTATTTACTATAGTATAGTATTAGTACAGTATGCTATAATGATTTTATTGAATAGAATAATGTATCTTCTTTCTCTCTCCCTTTTTCAAGTCACACATACAGCTACTCGACTTACGACCACAGTTGAGCCCGACATTTCTGTTGCTAAGCGGGACAGTTGCGGAGAGAAATTTTGGCCCCCTTTTACATCTTTTTTTTCTTGCCGCCGTTGTTCAGCGAATCGCGGCAGCCCTTAAGTTGGTCACACTGTTTTTTAAGTGAATCTATCCGCCCTCGTTGCTTGTCAGGTCGCAAAAGGGGAATCACATGACCTCTGGGACGCTACACCCGTCATAAGTACGAGTCAGTTGCCCAAGCATCTGGATTTTGATCACGTGACCGTGGTGGGGGGGGGGGAGGGACGCTGCAACAACGGTCGTTAAGTGTGAAAAACGGTCACAAGTCACTCTTTCCGGTTGGCATCGTAACTTCAATCGGTCACTAAATGAACTATCGTAAGTCGAGAACAATACCTTTCCCCCCCCTTTTTTCTGGACTGGTCATCTCCACTCCCATTCAGCCACTGGGAGTGTATAGATTTGGCTACAATCCACACACCAACACAATACGCAACCGCCACACAACACATTAGTGAGAGAATGTAAGCTTTTCCAACCGTCCTGCCCCAAATATTTTGCCCCTTCTCTGTCAATTTCTCCAGCGGGAGATTCCACGAAGAGCTGGACCTGGGTTGCGTTAATTTCGCAACGCTGTGGGTAGCAGGTTGGCACGATCCTTTCGCCCCCAAGGCACACAAAACACACACACCCCCGCATTGTTGTGTTGCCCTTTCCCATGGAGACGACGGGAAGAGAGCTGCTGGAGACCAAAACGTGGGTCCAAAAATTAAAAAAAAAAAGCATATAAAAATATACCTCTCGACAAGAGATGGAAGGGAGGCGATAACAGGTAGGAAAAAAAGCGACTTCCTGTATCCCATATAGTAGCCGAAATAGCTGGAGGGAAAAAAAAATTGGAAGCAGGCTTTTATGGCCAAGTGGCAGGTAGCGGCACGGTCCTCGTTTAGCGACTGCCTCATTCAGCAACTCCTTCATTCGTGGTTACCATGATGATACAAGGAACTAGACCAGGGGTTTCCAAACCTGGCAATGTTAGTTTATTATGTACCCTGAGAGCATTTGCACCAAGACAAATTCCTTGTGTGCCCAATCACACTTGGCCAATAAAGAATTCTATTCTAATTCTCTTCTTCTATATTCTCTTCTAATTCTATCCTTTTTTAGTTCTCTTCTCTTCTAATTTTCTTCTTCTATATTCTATTCTAATTCCATTCTCTTTTTTAATTCTCTTCTATATTCTAATTCTATTCTTTTTTAATTCTCTTCTCTTCTAATTCTCTTCTCTATTCTACTCTATACACTCTACTTCTATTCTATTCTACATTCTATTAATTCTATTCTATTCTAAGACTTGTGGACTTCAACTCCCAGAATTCTGGGAATTGAAGTCCACAAGTCTTGAAGTTGCCAAGTTTGGAGATCTCTGAACTAGCCCATCAATCCTTCAGTTTACAACTATCGCAGGTTTGCAAAGCAATCTTTCCCAATCTCGAGCATTTCTAAGATGTACGGACTTCAACTCCCAGGATTCCCCAGCCAGCAGGTGCTGGCTGGGGAATTCTGGGAGTTGAGAGCCCATGCCTCTTAAAAAGTTCCCAAGATTGAGAAACACTGTGGGAAAGGAAAGCTAAAGGAAATTGTATTTTAGATTTTTGTCCCTTCTCACACGTGTGACTTTTAAGCTGGCGAACGGATCTGATGGTCCTTCCTCTTATTTTCTTCACAACACCCCTGTGAGGTGGGCCAGGCTGTTTATAACAGGCAGGACAGAAATAAAACAAAACTTGTAATCAGCTTTTGGGTTGCTCTGGTTTGGCTCCCACTTGGGCAATGATGCTACCTTACCATGGGCCTTTTAGAGCAACATCCCCTGTTTAATCTAGCTTTAAGCCATCTTTAAAAACCTGCTTATTTCCCCCTGGGATAGGAATTACAGTCTGTTGGTTGGATTGGTCTCTTTTTAGTGGCGACGGATGGAGAATGTGATGTTTTGTGGTTCCCTCCTTATGCCAGTTGGTGGTTTTTATATGATATTGTGTATTGTTTTATGCATCGTGTTGTGGTTTTTACCCTGTGAAGCTGCCTGTGTTGTTTTGAGGTCAGGGCAGGTTAGAAATTGGACAAGAAAAAACCAGGAGGAAGAAAGGGTTAGTTTTGTGTGCTCAGCACTGCCTTGTAAGCAAGCTTATCTCTTTATCTTGGATAAATGAGAATTACCAGATTTAATACCGATCTACAAGCAGTCTTTGCATAAAACATTATAATTGCCACTGTAGTTCTGGCAAACAAACACCAAAAAAAATAGTATTTTTTTGGCCAAAACTACAGCTTTTGTGACCTCTGCTGGCCACAGCCAGAATTACAACTCTCTTAACATCTCAGACAGGACCAAATTTAGGGTTATTAAATCCGATAATTTTCATTTATTCAAAATAAAAAGGAAAGCTTTGTCACCACAGTGCCGAACTTGGTTCCTTTAAGAGATCTGGACTGCAATTCCCAGAATTCCTGTAGCCAGCTAATGGAATTCTGGGAATTGAAGTCCATAAACCTTAAAAGTTGCCAAGTTTGAAAAAAAAATATTTTTTTTTTGCTGCCCCTCCTTCTATCCTACAGCACAAAACTAGGCCCAGGACTATTGTTTACAGAGTTATTACTGGTAGTTTCACTAGGAGTGGGTTTTTTTAAAAAAACACACACACACAGAAAACCAATTAAAAGTTCATAAGAAAATAGATGGTTTTTTTCCCCCCCTCCTTGATAAAAAAACAGAATCTCATACATCTCGCACAGAAGAAGCATTCAGACCGAACAAGGCTCCCTGCTTGGATGGATCCGGCCAAACTTCGCGCAAGAAAACGGAACCAGACAGGATCAAAAGAAGCACCGTTGCCGAAGTTGAAAACGGCCACTAAGGAAGAGAAATCAGGAGCGAGAAAACGAGTCCAGGCCCAACAACGAATCCCCAGTTTGGGTTGCAAAAACAGAGTTTAAAAGTTGGAGCAAATGCCTCCAAATTTGGCAACTTTAAGACTTGTGGACTCCCAGAATTCTCCAGCCAGCTATGCTGGGAGTTGAAGTCCACCAGTCTTAAAAGTGGCCGAGTTTGGGGACTCCTGATCTAGCAGGTTCTTAACAGAATTGGGATTTCTGTAAGATTTAGGGCAGAGGTGGGCAAAAGTAGGAGGAGAAAGGGAGAAGGAAGGAAGGAAGGAAGAAAGGAAGGAAGGAAGGAAGGAAGGAAGGATCAGAGAGATAGAAGGATCAGAGAAGGAAGGAAGGAGAAAGGTTCAGAGAGAAGGAAGGAAGGAAGGAAGGAAGGAAGGAAGGAAGGAAGGAAGGATCAGAGAGATAGGAGAAGGAAGGATCAGAGAAAGAAGGAAGGAGAAAGGTTCAGAGGAAGGAAGGAAGGAAGGAAGGAAGGAAGGAAGGAAGGAAGGAAGGAAGGAAGGAAGGAAGGAAGGAAGGAAAGGAAGGAAGGAGCTATGCTGGCTGGAGAATTATGGGAGTTGAAGTCCACAAGTCTTAAAGTTGCCAAGTTTGGGGACCCCTGATCTAGCAGGTTCTTAACAGAATTGGGATTTCTGTAAGATTTAGGGCAGAGGTGGGCAAAAGAAGGAGGAGGAGGAGGAGGAGAAAGGGAGGGAGGAAGGAAGGAAGGAAGGAAGGAAGGAAGGAAGGAAGGAAGGAAGGAAGGAAGGAGAAAAGGGAGGGGCAAGGGAGGAAGGGAAAGAAGGAAGGAGAAAAGGAAGGAAGGAGCTATGCTGGCTGGAGAATTCTGGGAGTTGAAGTCCACAAGTCTTAAAATGGCCGAGTTTGGGGACTCCTGCTTTGGAGTTATGGCTTGCGATTTTCTCAGTTTAAGCAGAGCTGGGGGGGGTCTTCCTTCGTAGAGCAGTTGGGGAAGAGAGCAGCCTCCCCCCCTTTTGGCCCCAGGTCCTTCCAATGCCTGAACTTTGGGGGTTCACAGACCCATCTTCCGCTTCCAAGCCCAGCGAAGGGGCTCCGTCCTGGGCGGGGGTGGGTGGGTGGGGGTGTTGTTGCCTCAGCATTCCACCCCATAGCGGTCGAAGTTACGGAGCAGCACGGCCAGCTGGAAGTGCACGGTGCCCATGGCGCAGGTCTGCAGGCGGTAGCGGTCTCCCCCCGTGTAGATCAGGTCGCTGCTGATGAGCTGGGGGCCGCCCCCCACAAAGCTCTGGGACAGCTGCTCCTGCCACGAGCCCAGCGGGCGCCAGGTCACGCAGTCCAGCTGGTGGGCGCCAGGGCTGGAGGGCACGTGGCAGAAGCCGTAGCCGTACAAATCGGTGCGCCCAAAAGCGTCCTGGTGCCACACCTGGACATGGAGCTTGGGCCAACCTGCCAGGGGAAGAGAGAGAGAGGGGGGGGGGGGGGAACCAAAACAGGCTGCCCGTCATTGTTGGCTTTTTAGTTTCAAACTTTTTTTATTCTGATTTTAATGGCTTTTTAAAGCCCACGCTTGAATATTTTATTATGAAGTTGCTGACAACTGCCATATTGGTGAGGTGGGTGGCTTAGAAATGCAAGGGAGGGAAGAAGGAAAGAAGGAAAAGAAAGAAAAGAGGGAAGGAAGGAGGGAGAGAGGGAAGGAAGTGGAAGAAAGGAAAGAGGGAAGAAAGGAGGGAGGGAGAAAAAGGGAGGGAAGGAAGGAAGGGAGAGAGATATAAAGGGAGGGAGGTAGTGAATAAAGGAAGGAGGAAGGAAGGAAGGGAAGAGGGAAGGAAGGAAGTGGAAGAAAGGAAAGAGGCAAGGAAGGAGGGAGGGAGAAAGAAAGGAGGGAGGGAAGGAAGAAAGGAAGGGAGAGATAGATATAAAGAAGGGACAGAGGGAGGGAGAAAGAAGGGAGGGAGGGAAGGAAGGAAGAGGAAGAAAGGAATGGAAGAAAGGAAGAGGAAAGGAAGGAAGAAGGAAGGGAAAAAGGAAGTGGAAAAAGGAAGGAAGAGGGAAGGAAGGAGGAGAATGAAGGAGAAGAAAGGAGGGAGGGAGAAAAAAAGGGAGGGAGAGGGAGGAGGAGGGGAGAGAGATATAAAGGGAGGGAGGTAGTGAATAAAGGAAGGAGGAAGGAAGGAAGGGAAGAGGGAAGGAAGGAAGTGGAAGAAAGGAAAGAGGCAAGGAAGGAGGGAGGGAGAAAGAAAGGAGGGAGGGAGGGAAGGAAGAAAGGAAGGGAGAGATAGATATAAAGAAGGGACAGAGGGAGGGAGAAAGAAGGGAGGGAGGGAAGGAAGGAAGGAAGGAAAGAGGGCAGAAAGGAAGTGGAAGAAAGGAAAGAGGAAAGGAAGGAAGGAAGGGAAAAAGGAAGTGGAAAAAAGGAAAGGAAGGATCGGGAGTGGAAAGAAAGGAAAGGGAAAGGAGGAAGAAGAAAGGAAGGGAGGGAGAAAGGAGAGGGAGGGAAGGAAGGGAGAGAGATATAAAGGGAGGAGGTAGTGAATAAGAAGAGGGAAGGAAGGAAGGAAGAGGGAAGGAAGGAAGTGGAAGAAAGGAAAGAGGCAAGGAAGGAGGGAGGGAGAAAGAAAGGAGGGAGGGAGGGAAGGAAGAAAGGAAGGGAGAGATAGATATAAAGAAGGGACAGAGGGAGGGAGAAAGAAGGGAGGGAGGGAAGGAAGGAAGGAAAGAGGGAAGAAAGGAAGTGGAAGAAAGGAAAGAGGAAAGGAAGGAAGGAAGGGAAAAAGGAAGTGGAAAAAAGGAAAAGAGGGAAGGAAGGAGGGAGAATGAAGGGAGAGAGGGAAGGAAGTGGAAGAAAGGAAAGAGGGAAGAAAGGAGAGAGGGAAGAAAGGAGGGAGGGAGAAAAAGGGAGGGAAGGAAGGAAGGGAGAGAGATATAAAGGGAGGGAGATAGTGAATAAAGGAAGGAGGAAGGAAAGAAGGGAAGAGGGAAGGAAGGAAGTGGAAGAAAGGAAAGAGGCAAGGAAGGAGGAAGGGAGAAAGAAAGGAGGGAGGGAGGGAAGGAAGAAAGGAAGGGAGAGATAGATATAAAGAAGGGACAGAGGGAGGGAGAAGAAGGGAGGGAGGGAAGGAAGGAAAGAGGGAAGAAAGGAAGTGGAAGAAAGGAAAAAGGAAGGGAAAAAGGAAGTGGAAAAAAGGAAAGAGGGAAGGAAGAAAGGAAGTGGAAGAAAGGAAAGAGGGAAGGAAGGAAGGAGGGGAAAAAGGAAGTGGAAGAAAGGAAAGAGGGAAGGAAGAAAGGAAGGAAGTGGAAGAAAGGGAAGGGAAGGAAGAAAGGAAGTGGAAGAAAGGAAAGAGGGGAAAAGGAAGTGGAAGAAAGGAAAGGGAAGGAAGAAAGGGAGTGGAAGAAAGGAAAGAGAAAGGAAGGAAGGAGGGGAAAAAGGAAGTGGAAGAAAGGAAAGGGAAGGAAGAAAGGAAGTGGAAGAAAGGAAAGAGGGAAGGAAGGAAGGAGGGGAAAAGGAAGTGGAAGAAAGGAAAGGGAAGGAAGAAAGGAAGGAAGTGGAAGAAAGGAAAGAGGGAAGGAAGAAAGGAAGTGGAAGAAAGGAAAGAGGGAGGGAGGGAGGGAAGGAAGGAATTTCGAGACAAGCAGTAGTTCATAACTACAAAAACAGTAACGACTATCTTCCACGGCCCATTCAGTGGCATCGGCAGCCAAATCCTTCAGCTTCTTCTCTCTGCTCAGCCACATTTCCTTGGGCCCGTCCTCCCCTTTTCCCCTTTCGGCTTCAGCTCCTCTTTGACAATTAGGACCAATTTTTAAAATTTATTTTTGATGCATTTTTGGCTCGGATCTGGCACAAAATCGATCGTCTTCCTCAAGCACGACCAATAAAGGGAACCGTAGGGGCCAGTTTTAATAATTGTGCATTGTCCCTTCAGCGAGAAACGGGCCATTAAAGGTTATACTTGTTCGTTGGAAGGAAGAAAGGGTCAAAAAAGTCATTTTTTTTTGACTCCGGGTGTCCAAGGAAAGGCCCGCTCTCTCTTTTTTAACCTGCCTTGTGCCGACAAACAGGTTCAAAATCAAATTCCCCCCCCCCCCCCCCCCAAAATAAAACAGCTTTGCTGCTGCTCCGGCTGAGAAACTTAATTTGGAACCTGCTTACCTCCTGATTTATAATCCCTGGCAGTATTTATGGCACCGGTCGTTTTATTCCACGCCTGGGCCGGGTTTCGTATTAAGCACCTAATAAATTAAGGCCCTGAGAAACGGCCGCTATTACCTTCGGGGAGCCATCTGGCGCTACCCCGGTGCCTGGAAATTAATAACGGAATGATGGAAGTCATTCCATGGAAAAGGGAAAAAATGGGGCCTCCCTGGGCTAGCGCAGTCTACCTTTGGATTCCAAAGGGAAGGGGAAAGCTTTCTTTTTGGACTTTTTTTTTTTTTTCTGACACCATCGACCGGTCGTTAAAAAGAGCACCAAGGACACTTCAGTGAAGCCATGGGGATTTTTATTTTTAAAAGTTATTTATTTGTATCCTGCTTTTATTATTTTTATGAATAACTAAAAGGCAGCAAACAAATCCTACACAGCTTCCTTCTCCTATTTTCCTCACAACAACAGTCCTGTGAGGTGGGTTGAGCTGAGAGGGAAAGACTGGCCCAAGGTCCCCTGGATGGCTCTCCTGCCTGAGGTGGCACTAGAACTCCCAGTCTCCTCAGTGAAAGACCCAAAGTCACCCAGATAATTCTCCTGCCTGAGGTGGCACTAGAACTCCCAGTCTCCTCAGTGAAAGACCCAAAGTCATCCAGATAATTCTCCTGCTTGAGGTGGCACTAGAACTCCCAGTCTCCTGGTGAATGGCCCAAAGTCATCCAGAATGCCTTTCCTGCCTGAGGTGGCACTAGAACTCCCAGTCTCCTCAGTGAAAGACCCAAAGTCACCCAGATAATTCTCCTGCCTGAGGTGGCACTAGAACTCCCAGTCTCCTCAGTGAAAGACCCAAAGTCATCCAGATAATTCTCCTGCTTGAGGTGGCACTAGAACTCCCAGTCTCCTGGTGAATGGCCCAAAGTCATCCAGAATGCCTTTCCTGCCTGAGGTGGCACTAGAACTCCCAGTCTCCTCAGTGAAAGACCCAAAGTCATCCAGATAATTCTCCTGCTTGAGGTGGCACTAGAACTCCCAGTCTCCTGGTGAATGGCCCAAAGTCATCCAGAATGCCTTTCCTGCCTGAGGTGGCACTAGAACTCCCAGTCTCCTGGTGAATGGCCCAAAGTCATCCAGAATGCCTTTCCTGCCTGAGGTGGGACTAGAACTCCCAGTCTCCTCAGTGAAAGACCCAAAGTCACCCAGATAATTCTCCTGCCTGAGGTGGCACTAGAACTCCCAGTCTCCTCAGTGAAAGACCCAAAGTCATCCAGATAATTCTCCTGCTTGAGGTGGCACTAGAACTCCCAGTCTCCTGGTGAATGGCCCAAAGTCATCCAGAATGCCTTTCCTGCCTGAGGTGGCACTAGAACTCCCAGTCTCCTCAGTGAAAGACCCAAAGTCATCCAGATAATTCTCCTGCTTGAGGTGGCACTAGAACTCCCAGTCTCCTGGTGAATGGCCCAAAGTCATCCAGAATGCCTTTCCTGCCTGAGGTGGGACTAGAACTCCCAGTCTCCTCGTGAAAGTCATCCAGATGGCTTCCCTGCCTGAGGTGGCACTAGAACTCCCAGTCTCCTCATGAATGGCCCAAAGTCATCCAGAATGTCTTTCCTGCCTGAGGTGGGACTAGAACTCCCAGTCTCCTCAGTGAAAGACCCAAAGTCATCCAGATAATTCTCCTGCTTGAGGTGGCACTAGAACTCCCAGTCTCCTGGTGAATGGCCCAAAGTCATCCAGAATGCCTTTCCTGCCTGAGGTGGCACTAGAACTCCCAGTCTCCTCAGTGAAAGACCCAAAGTCATCCAGATAATTCTCCTGCTTGAGGTGGCACTAGAACTCCCAGTCTCCTGGTGAATGGCCCAAAGTCATCCAGAATGCCTTTCCTGCCTGAGGTGGCACTAGAACTCCCAGTCTCCTCAGTGAAAGACCCAAAGTCATCCAGATAATTCTCCTGCTTGAGGTGGCACTAGAACTCCCAGTCTCCTGGTGAATGGCCCAAAGTCATCCAGAATGCCTTTCCTGCCTGAGGTGGGACTAGAACTCCCAGTCTCCTCGTGAAAGTCATCCAGATGGCTTCCCTGCCTGAGGTGGCACTAGAACTCCCAGTCTCCTCATGAAAGGCCCAAAGTCATCCAGATGGCTTTCTTGCCTGAGGTGGCACTAGAATTCCCAGTCTCCTCAGTGAAAGACCCAAAGTCATCCAGATAATTCTCCTGCTTGAGGTGGCACTAGAACTCCCAGTCTCCTGGTGAATGGCCCAAAGTCATCCAGAATGCCTTTCCTGCCTGAGGTGGGACTAGAACTCCCAGTCTCCTCGTGAAAGTCATCCAGATGGCTTCCCTGCCTGAGGTGGCACTAGAACTCCCAGTCTCCTCATGAAAGGCCCAAAGTCATCCAGATGGTTTTCTTGCCTGAGGTGGCACTAGAATTCCCAGTCTCCTCAGTGAAAGACCCAAAGTCATCCAGGTAATTCTCCTGCTTGAGGTGGCACTAGAACTCCCAGTCTCCTGGTGAATGGCCCAAAGTCATCCAGAATGCCTTTCCTGCCTGAGGTGGGACTAGAACTCCCAGTCTCCTCGTGAAAGTCATCCAGATGGCTTCCCTGCCTGAGGTGGCACTAGAACTCCCAGTCTCCTGGTGAAAGGCCCAAAGTCATCCAGATGGCTTCCCTGCCTAGAACTCCCAGTCTCCTAGTTTCTAGCTTGGCGCCTTAATCCCTAGACCAATCTGGCTCTCAAGTAGTCAGGGTAACCAGGATGCCACTTACAGCTAGGTATCAGCCACGGTCATCCAGAACTATAAAAACGCAACTCTCCCCTCCCTTTTCCTCCTCCTCACCTTGCAAGCCTTTGGTGGCAAAGTGGACGTCGATGGGGTGGCACCAATAAGCCACGTCGCCTAACTGGGGATGGTCAACCTGGGTTTGTCCTTCCCGAAGACCGGAGAGCAGTTTCCAGGCTCCACCTGAGAGAGGCATCCAGCAGTCGTTAAAGGGAGCACCCGGGATCCCAACAAGCCTTTTCCTTTGCCTCCTGACATTCTTAACCTTTAAGAATAACAGAGTTGGAGGGGACCTCCGAGGTCTTCTAGTCCAACCCCCCCGCTTTCATTCACTAAGTTGCAGGTCTCAATTGCAATACGGCCTCTTTGCTTGGGGCGTTTTTCAGCTCCCCAAAGAGGCCTGCCTCTCCTCGTGGTCTTCCATCCAAGTCCAGGATATCCCGCAGCCCCTACCCTGTTTCCACTACTGGAAGGGACCTCGGAGGTCTTCTAGTCCAACCCCGACTACTTTAATTCACCCGAGTTGCAGATCTCTTGATTACAATTGCTTGGGGCTCTTTCCTTTAGTGTTGTGGATCTCTCGATCGTAATACAAGAGTAACTGGCTCTTTTCTTGGGGCATCTTTCAGCTCCCCAAAGGGGCCTCTCCTCGTGGTCTCCCATCCAAATTCAGGATATCCCTGAATCTAATGTTTCCCTTCCCCACTGAATAACCAGCCCTCCCTTTCTTGGGGGGGGGGCCCTCTGGGGGCTGCAAGCGGGAACCCCCCCCAAAAAACTGACACAAGGGCTGCACCTTTCCCACCCCACGATGCCCCCCCCACACCTGTATCCCCCCCCTCGGAGAGAGGACCCCCCGCCGCCTCCCCCCACTCCCCCAGGCACACACCTGTGTGGATCCCCCATTTGCAAAACAAGGAACTGCTGGGGAATCCACTGGCTCCCACGATCTGGCCAATGACGTGCACTTCAGCCATGGCCCTTGCGGGCGGGGGCGGGGGGCGGGGGTGCGGAGGGAGCCCGCCGGGTTGCAGAAACCGGGCTTTGCACGAGCCTTAGATCATACGGCGGGTTCGGGCTAATCCGGGTCACAGGATCGGTCCCGCTTTGGAGCGAGAACCCCCCGGATTGCGACGGGTTCAGACGACGCAGCAACGACGCGTCCGCGCGGGCGGGAGGAAGAGGAGGCGGAGCCTCCCCGCCGTAGTCAAGACGCCTCGCCCGTCCCGCCTCCTGATTGGTGCGTGGGGGAGGGGGTGCGGCCTAGGGGAGATATAAATACAAGGGTCGGCGGTTGGCGGTTGGACAGAACGTGTGGATGGTGGTGGAGTTAGGAGCTGGCTTATAGGACTTTTAGTTTTTGCATTTAGTGGCTGATTTCTCTCCTTCCTTGGGTTTAGGAAAGTAGAAATCATATTGCAGCCTATTTATTTGTGAAATTTTGAGGCCACCTATCTCCCTCCCACAGGGAATCAGTGTGCTATTATATATGGATGTGTGTTGTGTTTTTAACAGCACCAATATATAAAGATACATATATCTTTATTTAACTTTAATTTATTATATATGTGTATGTATAGTTTATGTGTCAGGCTATAATAACGAAACATTGCTATAATAAAAGCACAAATATTATGTGGGAAAATACCCGAAGAAACCTAAATACCATACATATAAATACCTGCAAAAACATAAGAAAACATATATATATATATTCATATACATATGTGTGTGTATATATATATACACGGGAAAAGACCCAAACACACCAAGACCTGCATATATATATATACATACATATATACATACATACATATACATAGTGTATATATACGTATGTATATATGTGTGTATATGTGTGTTGTTTTTAATAGCACCAATATATAAAGATATATATTTAACTTTAATTTATTATATATGTATATATATAATTCATATACATATGTATGTATATATATATAATGTATATATAAAATTGAAATTCATATATGTGTGTGTGTGTGTGTATATATACCGTATATGATTTTAGATCAGACCCACCCACATATATATGAATTTCAATTTTGTATTTATATGCACAATATTTATATACACAATATTGTGTATATATATGAATTTCAGAGTGGTGCGTTGGCCTAGAGGTGGAGCTCTTGCCTCACAATCAGGAGGCTGTGAATTCGATCCTAGGTAGAGGCAGATATTCCTCTCTCTGGGCACGATGAGAATATCTCTGTTGAAACAAAACTCCGCCCTGGGAGGACATCTGGTCAGTAAAACCCCTTGCTAGTTCCATTCAGTTGCCCAGACTCCACCCCACAAAGGATTAAGGGGTCGTTTGATGATGATGATGATGATGATATATGAATTTCAATTTTACGCTGGATTTTCCATTTGATACAATTTCAGTCTAAATTTCAAAAACTTGCTTTCTCCCAAGGAGAGCGCGGGGAGGTACAAATATATAAATATAGGTAGAATTTGTACGCGTATATTTGTACCTTCCCGCAATCTCCTTGGGAGAAAGCAAGCTTTTGAAATTCAGATTGGGTTGTTTGTGCCCCGATGGCGCCTGCTTCACCCGCTTGCAAGGAGAATTGAAGGCTTGCTTTTCCCATTTAAATTCCATAAAGAAATGAACAGAGATAAGCCTTGACTTACAACACTTTGTTTAGGACCATTCAAAGTTGCAAAATGACTTAGGACTGTTTTCACACTTACGACCGCTGTAGCATCTCCACGGTTACGCGATCCAAATTCAGAGGCTTGCCAACTGACTCATATTTATGACGGTTGTAATATCCCGGAGGTCACCCAATCTCGTTTTGTGACTTTCTGACAAGCAAAGTCAATGGGGAAGCCAGATTCACTTAACAAACATTTTGCTAACTTAACATCTGCAGTGACTCACTTAATAGCACTTAATAGGCAGGAAAAGAAAAAGGGGGGGCAAGAACTTACTTAACAACTGCCTCGCTTTTGGCCTCAATTCTGGCTGTAAGTCGAGGATTACCTGTATTTATTTAAAACGGAGCAAAAAGTCACTGAACAACTGTCTTCGCTTAGCAACAGAAATGTTAGGCTCCATTGTGGTTATAAGTTGAGGACTACCTGTGTGTGTATGTGTTTGTGTGTGTGTGTGTGTCTCACAATCAGGAAGTTGTGAGTTCAATCCTCGGGAGAGGCAAACATTTTTCTCTCGGCACAATGAGAATTTATGTGCTAAAACAAAACTCTGCCCTGGTGACAGGAAGAGCATCCGGCCAGTAAACACTCAGCTCCATTCAGTTGCCCAGACTCCACCCTGCAAGGGATTATGGGGTCGTTCAATGTTTTTCTTGTCCGAATTGACTTTAAAACTAAAAGAGAAAGAAGAGTTGGAGCATTACGAAATCTGGGATAATTGGCGTAATTGGTTTGAACAATAGAAATAAAGATAAAGGAAATAAGAAAATTACAGATAAAAGTATATGAACGTATATAAAGATGTATAAATGTAGATATTTACATGAGATCGGTATGTGTAATAATTTGTATAATAAGGATGACACAGTACTGTTAAAGTCAAGATTCATATGTGGAAAAGGTGGAAAAGAACAATAAAAAAAATATTACAATAAATAAATAAACAATCGTTTTGTCTTGTCGTTTTGGTCCTGCGTGGAGCTGAGTCAGTCAATTGGAAGGGGTTAAGGATGCATCCTTCGTGGCTCTTCTGTGGAGAACGATTTTAATTTGTCTTCAGCTCTTTTGGTTCTTGTAATTATTATTATTTTTTTTTACATTTCAGACACTGAGAAGAGAGCTAGCGGCCTGGATTTTTATCTCATGGATTCAGTTTTATTTAGAAAAACGTGGGCGTTGATCCAAAAAAAAAAAAAACCCCTCCTATGCATTTAAATGTCAGTGGCTTCTTGCTGTCCTAGCACAACCATCAGGGCAGCTTCCAAAGACACCAATGCGGTGGATTTACTGGGATGTATATTTGTGCCTTCATTTTTGCACAATGCAAAAACAAAGTGCATAAAATATTGGGATGTTTTTTTATATATATATCTTCTCAAACGCCGCTGTATCTTGCAGGAATACTGGTTTCTAGGTGACAAGAGACTTCTGGGTTGGATGTATTTGAAGCCTCTTTTTAAAAAAAAAAAAAAACCATGCCAAACTAAAATGTATATTTATTGTAGAAAATGTTTGTGTTTTTTTTTTTTTAAAAAAAGCTGAGTGCTTGATCCTGCTGGGAAATCAAGATGATTTCTTGCTTTATGATCTCGTGTGGAGTTTTGGAAAGCACCAGGAAGCCAATTCAGAGGAAGAGCTAATCGCAAACATTGACAGATTATTTTTGTAAAATTGGAGAGCAAGCAAATCAATCAGGATTGTTACTTCAGCAGGAGTTATTGTTTTTTTGCATCTCAGCCCATTAAAGCTCGCAGCAACCTCAAGTTAAGGCTTTGCATGTCAATATTGCTGAATCAAGAACACCACCGGATTTTAAAACAGCTCCCGCCCCCCCCCTCCCCCGCCCCGTCCTCAAACCAAGATAAAACGAATACAGGAACTCCTCGACTTACGATCACACATTTCTGTTGCTAAAAGTCAGACCGTCATTAAGCGAGGTTTGCCCCCATTTTACGACCTTTCTTGCCACGCTGGTCGAGTGAATCCCTTGCAAAACTGTTCAGTTGGAAAAGCTGGTTGTTAAAGGGTATCTGGCTTGTCGGAAGACTTGCAAAAGAGGGGAATCCCACGACCCACCAGGGACTCTGCAACCGTCGTAAATATAAATTGGTTGCCAAGAGTCTGAATTTGGATCGCGTGACCATGGGGATGCTGCAGCGGTTGTAAGTGTGAAAAACGGTCGTTAAGTCCCTTTTTTTCCGGCGCCATTGTGAATTCAAACCGTTGGAAAAATAGTGAACCACATTCCTGATTATTATTATTATTTTTCCTATGACAATATATGCTTCTGTGGGTTTGCAGAAGGAAAACAGGGGATTAATGCAGCCTTTTTCTCAACCTCAGCCATTTTAAGATGTAGGAACTTCAAAAACATGCTTGGCTGGGGAATTGTGGGAGTTGAAATCCACCAGTTTTAAAATTGCCGGACTTGAGAAATTCTGACCTAAGGAAGAATCGAAAGCTTCTTTTCTCTACTCCTTCAGTTTTTTTTTCTCAGGCTGGGAGAGCTTAAATGTCCCGTGTTCGTTCATTCTTTCCTTCTACTTTCTTTCTTTTATTTTCCCCCACTCTTTCTTCTGACTTGGAATTGCTCTGCAGGAAAGCAGAGGGACAGGATTGAAGCGGAAGACGAGAAAAAATAAAGTCATTTATCCAAGCACCCCTAAGGCCAGATAGCAAGGAAAAGTGGAAATCTTAAGCAGGAGGCAATGTTTAATCAACACCAGGAGAGATGGGGGCTTTTAATGCAGAAGGAATTGCATCTTGTAGTTCTTCATCTCTTCATCTTAGTATTAAGTATTGGGCTAGTCACGCACATTCTCTCTCCCTCTTTCTTTCTCTCTCCCTCCTTTTCTCTTTCTCTCTCTCCCTCTCTCTTTCTCTCTCTCTCCCTCTCTTTTTCTCTCCCCATCTTTCTCTCTCTCTCTCTCCTTCTTTCTCTCTTCTTTCTCCCTCCCTCTTTCTTTCTTTCTCTCTCTCCCCCCTCTGTCCCTCTCTCTTTCTCTCTCTCTCCCCCCTTTCTTTCTCTCTCCCTCTTTCTCTCTCTCTTCCCTTCTCTGTTTCTCTCCCCCTCTCTCTTTTATTGCATCCAGTTTTGGTCATCAAACAATAAAAAATATGTTGAGACTCTAGAAAGAGTGGAGAAGAGCAACCAGGATGATTAGGGGACTGGAGACCAGGGGAGACATGATAGATATTTGAGGGGCTGCCACAGAGAGGAGGAAGGGGTCAACCTATTTTACAAAACACCTGAAGGCTAGAGAAGGAATAATGCAAACTGAACTAGGAGAGATTCAACCTGGAAATAAGGAGAAATTTCCTGACAGGGAGAGCAATCAATCAATGGAACACAAGTTGTTCTCTGAAGTTGTGGGAGCTTCATCCCTGGAGGCTTTCAAGAAGAGATTGGACGGCCCTCTGTCAGAAATGGTGTAGGGTCTCCTGCTTGGGCGGGGGGTGGACTAGAT
Source organism: Bungarus multicinctus (assembly GCA_023653725.1). Lineage (NCBI taxonomy): Eukaryota > Metazoa > Chordata > Lepidosauria > Squamata > Elapidae > Bungarus > Bungarus multicinctus. Next base: position 3,845,210 of record CM042835.1, on the reverse strand, counting down.
GACCTACAAGGTCTCTTTCAATCCTGTTTTTCTATTCTATTCTCTCAACCCAATCCACTTCAAAGGGCTGCTATCACTGGAAAACAAAAGGAGGAAGTTTGTGCTAGATATGTTAGCTGCCTTGACTTGTGACTGGCCCTCATATCTACGACTGTCTCATCTACCCCTATGATCAAAATTCAGATGCTTGGTAGCTGTCAGGTGTTGATAAAAGTTGTAGCCTCCCGGAATCTTCTGACCGCCATTTGTGACCTTCCCAGCAGGGCTTCCGACAAGTAAAGTCAATGAAGGTAGCTGGATTCATTTAATGACCATAGGATTCACTTAACAAACCGCCATGATTCGGTTCCCAGCCACATCAAAGAAAGCCGTAGAATCGGTGACGATTCGCCTTGCTTAACCAACAGAAATCCCGATTCTGGCTGTAAGTCAAGGACTTGTTTCTCTCTTGCTAAATGCATCTGATCTGGATGCCTGGGAACACAATTCGAACTCAGGTCAAGGCTGTGAGCGTACACGCATGTCAGTGGTGGGATTCAAAAGGTTTTACTACCGGTTCTGTGGGCGTGGCTTGCTGGGCGTGGCATTACTTGGTGGGCGTGGCAGGGGAAGAATACTGCAAAATCCCCATTCTCTCCCCACTCCACGAACCTGCTTTCCAGCTCCGTTCTCTTGTGCAGGGCAACCAAAGGAGACCCAGCCAATCAGCTGCCAGCATGGCTTGGGGCGTGGTGTTCTGTGGGCGTGGCTTGGTGGGCATGGCATGTGGCTTGGTGGGTGTGGCTTGTAGTCATGGCAGGGAAGGATATACTGCAAAATCCCCCTTCCCTCCCCACCCCACTAACCTGCTTTCCAGCTCCGTTCTCCTGTGCAGGGCAACCAAAGGAGACCCAGCCAATCAGCTGGGACTCAATGGGAGGCGGAGAAGAGGTGGGTTGGCGGGGCCAGTCAGAGGCGGTATTGGCTGGTTCTCTGAACTACTCAAAATTTCCGCTACCAGTTCTTCAGAATTGGTCAGAACTGGCTGAATCCCACCTTTGGCGTGTGTGCATAAACGGTTGTTTGGAACGGCGGTTGTGTGCATTTGGGTGGTTGAGACAAGCCGCTATTCCAGCCAAGAGACTTCGCTGCCAATGTCAGGGATTATAAAACAAAATTAAAACAACCAACTTCAAAACAAAAACAAAATAAACCTCCAGAATGTAATTGCATTAAATCACTCACATATTCGCTGCACTCCACACTAGGAACAAAATGCTCTGTGTTTTTTGATTTTTTTTACAAAACAACATCAAGAAAGGAAGGGGAAAATATATATATATATATATTAATTATATATATATAAAATTAAGGCTCGGGCCAAGAAATTTACAATTTAAATCAGCACCACCTCATTAAAACCAGGGTCTCTCTCTTCCTCCATGGATTCTGACTTTCCTCTCCACCCACAGCCTTTGCAACACAGCTTCCGATGAATATGAAATTCAGAATTTCACACACGTCCGTCCTCCCAGGGGAATGCCAAGTTGGAGTCAGAAAACACAGGTAACAGATTGGGGTTTCCATCTGTCTTTATCCTTTCCTACCCAGGCAGTAATCGCCTGTAATCACCTTGGGCGCTCCTAAAATGCCTTGAGTTTCTACCTGGGATTTTCCCCCCCCCACCTTTTAGTTTGTGGCCAGACCCCAAAAACTTTAACCTTAGACTGTCTCCTATTGACCTCACCCCCTTCCTAAGAGGTCTGTAGGAGGCATGCATAAGCGCACCAATCGTGCCTACCGTCCCTGTCCTATTGTTTCTTTTTATTTTTCTTTTAAGTATCTATCTCATGTATTCAAAACTATATTTATTCTTATATCTGTATCTTTAAGCGATTGACAAATCAAATAAATACTAAAAAAAAAAAAATCACTGGAATTTTTGTTTTGGTTCAGGTAAACATGCCATTAAAAAATGGCCCTTCTGGAGTTACAGATAACAGATAATCAGTTGAAAGGGACCTTGTAGGTCATCTAGTCCAACCCCCCTGCCTAAGCGGGAGACCCTACACTATTTCTGACCGATGGCAGTCCAGTCTCTTCTTGGAAGCCTCCAGGGATGAAGCTCCCACAACTTCTGTTCCATTGGTGGATTGTTCTCCCTGTCAGAAAGTTTCTCCTTATTTCCAGGTTGAATCTCTCCTTGTTCAGTTTCCATCCATTATTCCTTGTCTGGCCTTCAGATGCCTTGGAGAATAGCTTGACCCCTTCCTCCTCTCTGTGGCAGCCCCTCAAATATTGGAAGACTGCTCTCCTGTCTCCCCTGGTCCTTCTCTTCACTAGACTAGCCAGGCCCAGTTCCTGCAATCGTTCATTGTATGTTTTAGCCTCCAGTTCTCTCATCATCCTGGTTGCTCTTCTCTGCACTTTTTCTAGAGTGTCAACATCTTTTCTATAGTGTGGTGACCACAACTGGTTGCATTACTCTAGGTGTGGCCTTACTAAGACTTTATAGAGTGGTATTAGCACCTCCCTTGATCTTGATTGTATCCCTCTGTTAATGTTACGTTAAGCCCTTGGCTGTGACTCCATTCGACTCTCATTTTGAAGACCGGGCATATGGCTTTTGCTATTTTTTAATTGGTAAACTCATCCTAATTAAATATCAAGGGCTGCCACAAAGAAGAGGAAGTCAAGCGATTCTCCAAAGCCCCTGAAGGCAGGACAAGAAGCAATGGATGGAAACGAATCCAGGAGAAAAGCAACCTGGAATTAAGGAGAAACTTCCTAATAGGGAGAACAATTGACCAGTGGAACAGCCTGCCACCAGAACTTGTGAATGCTCCAACACTGGAGGTTTTTAAAAAAACACTGGACAGCCATTTGTCTGAAATGGTATGGGGTCTCTTGCCTGAATAGCGGGTAGGACTAGATGGCCTCCAAGGTTCCTTCCAACTCTGTTATTCTGTTCTGGTCTGTCCCCTGGTTGGTGGCCAAATCTTGCTGGATTTGTAAAGAAAAGAGGAAGCTTTTGAGTTTTCAACTCATATTTTCAAGATTGTGGCTAGAGAAGTTTTTACCTCAGTGTTTCTCAACTCAGCAATTTGAAGAGAGGTGGACTTCAACTCCCAGAATTCCCCAGGCAGCATGCTTTAAAATGGCAGCACATGCCACTCTGATTCAAATCAACTTCAATTCTCCTTTGGTCATAGCTGGCTAGGGAATTCTGGGAGTTGAAGTCCTCTTCAAATACTGTTCTGGATAGTGAGAATGCACAATATTTGTGTTTTGTGAACTTTCATTGCAGAGTTTCAGATAAGAATGAGTGTTTTTATTATTATTGTTGTTGTTGTTATTATTACTATTTTGGGGAAGGGGCTAGCAGAAAGACCCCATTTGCAAAATTGTTAAGCTGAAGTTTCTTTCCTTGCGCGAGAAATGAACTGTCGGTGAAAACAAAATGGGGTTTATACCAATGGATTTTTAAAAACCAGTATTTCTGAACCGTCCTCAGCTGATGAGAAAGATGCATGCTGGGTTTTTTTTTTTTCCCAGCAATGAGGCCTAGGAACTTGATCCTTGTCAAATCAAAATAACTACCCTGGGGAAGATGAAGCTACCATGGCAAGTTTTATTTTGATCCTTCAGTCGCGTTTCCAAATGGCACACAATGCTTGGTGCGTAGCTCACCTTCTGTGTTGATGGGGAGATAGAAACTATATCTTGAGCCTACTCAAATCTCCATTCCGTAACCGATATTATGAATGCTCAGGAAGAGCCTTTTGTGTTTAAAACAATAGAGGTAAAATTATTGAGTCAGGCTCAACTCCTGAGGAATTAATGCTATTTTCTTGGCAGACTATTATATCTTCTTCATTTTCTCCCTCCCCCCCCCGCCCCCCTGCCCTTCTTTTTCTTCTGTTCAATCGTCTCTAATTCTTGGAGGCTGCCTGGACAAATCCCGGCAGTTTTCTTAGCAGAGTGTTTTTTTTTTAGAAGTGGTTTGTCATTGCCTCCTTTCCAGGGCTGAAAGAATGTGGTTGGTCCAAAATCACCCAGCCAACTTTGATGCCTAGGACAGGACTAGAACTCCCAGTCTCCTGGTGATTGACCCAAAGTCATCCAGTTGGCTTTCATGCCTAAGGCGGGACTAGAATTCCCAGTCTCCTGATGATTGGCCCAAAGTCAACCAACTAGCTTTGATGCCTAAGGCGGGACTAGAACTCCCAGTCTCCTGGTGATTGGCCCAAAGTCAACCAATTAGCTTTCATATCTAAGGCGGGACTAGAACTCCCAGTCTCCTGGTGATTGGCCCAAAGTCAACCAACTAGCTTTCATATCTAAGGCAGGACTAGAACTCCCAGTCTCCTGGTGATTGGCCCAAAGTCAACCAATTAGCTTTCATATCTAAGGCAGGACTAGAACTCCCAGTCTCCTGGTGATTGACCCAAAGTCAACCAACTAGCTTTCATGCCTAAGGCGGGACTAGAACTCCCAGTCTCCTGGTGATTGGCTCAAAGTCACCCAGATGTCTTTCATGCCTAAGTCGGGACTAGAACTCCCAGTCTCCTGGTGATTGACCCAAAGTCAACCAACTAGCTTTCATGCCTAAGGCGGGACTAGAACTCCCAGTCTCCTGGTGATTGGCTCAAAGTCACCCAGATGTCTTTCATGCCTAAGTCGGGACTAGAACTCCCAGTCTCCTGGTGATTGACCCAAAGTCAACCAATTAGCTTTCATGCCTAAGGCGGGACTAGAACTCCCAGTCTCCTGGTGATTGGCTCAAAGTCACCCAGATGTCTTTCATGCCTAAGTCGGGACTAGAACTCCCAGTCTCCTGGTGATTGACCCAAAGTCAACCAACTAGCTTTCATGCCTAAGGCGGGACTAGAACTCCCAGTCTCCTGATGATTGATCCAAAGTCAACCAACTAGCTTTCATATCTAAGGCAGGACTAGAACTCCCAGTCTCCTGGTGATTGGCCCAAAGTCAACCAACTAGCTTTCATACCTAAGGCGGGACTAGAACTCACCATCTCCAGGTGATTGGCCCAAAGACATCCAGCTGGCTTTGATGCCTAAGGCAGAACCAGAACTCCCAGTCTCCCGGTGATTAATCCAAAGTCACCCAGCTGGCTTTCAAGTCTAAGCCTCCCAGTTCCCGGCCTGATGCCTCAACCATCACACATAAGACAACATGTCCACCGTCTCCCAGGACCATCCTTTCCCCCCACTTCCCATTCTCTTCCACGCCCCTGGAATTTGTTTGAGGGTCCCCCTCTCCTCGTCCAAACAGCAGCCAGGTAGGTCCCTCCTTCGCCTGAAGAAGCCGGCCAAAGGCAGGGGGATGCGCTGTCTCAGCAGCACACCTGTCCCAGGTACGCTACCTGCCCTTCCCCGGCCTATGACTCCCTACGGAACGTGGTGCAGCAATTCTAAATCTTACAACGGTCCCCACGTTGTGATGACTCTCCAATTTTCTGGATGACACCCTTCCTCCCTCACACACGCGCACACACACACAAACGATACTGCTTTTCTAGGCCAGCTGCCGCAGAGGCACAACACAGACAGCGGTGTCAGCACAAATTTTCTCCAGCAGCATCTTCCAAAATTGCTACCTTTTAATTGCGCGGCACAGTCTCTTCCAGGACGGACCCCGTCGCTCCCCGGCGGAGCCTCCAGGGGGCGCTGCGTTTGCGTGTCAAAAACCTAATTGGGAAGAATGGATTTTGCATCGATTTTTTTTTCCCCCTGTCTCGGTTGGGGAAGTCAAAAAGAAAAGAAAGAAAGAAAAAAGATTTAAGGTCAGATCATCGTCCCTGCTACCAATCTTCGTTTCTCCCACACATCCTAAAGAATCGTTGTGGACTTTTCCCGTTCCTTCCACAGGTGAAGAGGGAAAACAGAGCAGGTTTTTTTTCCGCCCCAGGTGATAGGCCATCAAGAAGCTCCTATCAAAGGATCTGATTTATTTTCAATTTCAAGGAAATCCTGGAAGTATCCTGGATACTGCTATCGTGTCTCCCCTGGTCCTTCTCTTCAAGAGATAGACATACCCGACAGAGGGACAAGGCTTCCAGGATTTCCTTGAAATTGAAAATAAATCAGATCCTTCCAATATTGGAGGGGCTGCCCCAGAGAGGAGGAAGGGGGCCAAGCTATTTTCCAAAGCACCTGAAGGCTAGACAAAGAATAATGGATGGAAACTGAACAAGGAGAGATTCAACCTGGAAATAAGGAGAAAACTTTCTGACAGTGAGAACAATCAACCCATGGAACAGAAGTTGCCCTTGGAAGTTGTGGGAGCGCCATCCCTGGAGGCTTTCAAGAACAGACCGGACTGGGTTTCCTGCTTGGGTTGGGGGTTGGACTAGATCAGGGGTCACCAAACTTTTGGACCTCAGGGACTCCCGAACTCATAATTTTAAATCCGACGGACCAGAGACCCTGGGAAAATCCCAAAAAAAGTCTGCAGGAAAATTCCCCACTCTGTTTTCCTACCGATCGATTGTTCTTTATTTGGGATCGCAGGATACTGTCTCTAGTATCTCCGTTCTCAGGGGGAGAGAGAGAGAGAATTTTGGCTTCATGCAAGGAAAGCAGCAGTAGCAGCAGAAGTCTTTCTTTCTCTCCCCCAAACTCTGCCAGAAAGGAGTCTTTGTGAGACTTGTTGTGCAGGTGCAACACCTCTTGGAGCAAAGATGCCTTGCAGGGTCCCAAAGACTCATTTCTGGCAGAGTTTGGGGGAGAGAAAGAAAGACTTTTGCTGCTTTCCTTGCGTGCAGCCAAAAGCAGAAGAAGAAAGAAGCGGAAAGAAGCAGCCCGGTGGCCAAGCCAGGCGAGTGGGGCAAGTCCTCCCCTTCGCCCTTTCCCCTCCTCCCCTCACTACCTCGTGTTGTTCACAATGCAAGCGACGCAAGCCTTGTGTTCTCGCAGGCCACGTGGGCGGTGCAGCCTCGTGTTCCCTTGTTGACCGGGAGGATGCTACAAAGGGTCGTAAGTGTGAAAAGTCACTTTTTACAGTGCCGTTGTAACTTTGAACGGGCACTACACAAACGGTTGTAAGTGGAAGACTAGGTGTGTTTACAAAAACATGGCTGCTTGTCACTTCGGCGTCGGCAAAATAAGAATAAACGCTGACCCGGGACAGCAGAAAACTTCTCGCTCGGGGCCTCTGTATAACAGATAAGTTTCTAGTCCTCTTGAGGGGATAGAAACGCCCGAGAACCTTTAAACAGGGTTACCTGCTTCTCAGGAGTTGTCTGAATGAGGCACAACGCTTGGCATTTCTCAGCTGGAACAGGGAGATGCTTGCGACAATCTTTAACATCGTGGCAAGGATGGTTGTTGGAACGTGTCTGGGTCTCTCACCTGCCTGCCCCCCCCTCCCCCCCCCAAACCTCCATTATTACACATTGCTGGAGGTGCTCGCACACGTTTCCTGCTACAAGAGTTTGTATTCCACCAGGGGTCTGCTTTCCAGTGATTTATAACCCATGACAAGGCGTGTTTCTTTCAGTAAAGACAGGATGTAATGGCCCTGCCATAAGTTAGCCACCATTCTTGGATGGGACAGGAGTGAAAAACCTGCCCCGGAGACCAAAGAACCGAAGAACCGATCTTTGGAATTCAGTCTAGCCAAGAGTTGTTGTGTTGTTGTTTTTGTTTTTGTTGTGTTGTTGTTGCTGCAGCTGCTGCTGCTCTTCTCCTTCTCCTTCTCCTTCTCCTTCTTCTTCTTCTTCTTCTTCTTCTTCTTCTTCTTCTTCTTCTTCTTCTTCTTCTTCTTCTTCTTCCTCTTCCTCTTTCTCTTCCTCCTCCTCCTCCTCTATTCCTCTTCCTCCTCTTCTTCTTCCTCTTCTTCCTCTTCCTCTCCTCCTCCTCTCCTCTTCCTCTTCTTCCTCCTCCTCTTCTTCCTCCTCTTTCTCTTCCTCCTCCTCCTCTCTTATTCCTCTTCCTCCTCCTCTTCTTCCTCTCCTTCTTCCTTTTCCTCTTCTTCATCTTCCTCTCCTCCTCCTCTCCTCTTCTTCCTCGTCCTCCTCTCTCTCCTTCTTCTTCTTCTTCCTCTCTTCCTCCTCCTCTCTTCTTCTCCTCTTCCTCTTCTTCCTCTTCCTCCTCCTCTTCTGCTTCCTCCTCCTCCTCCTCCTCTCCTCTTCCTCTTCCTCCTCTTCCTCTTGCTCTCCCTCCCTCCCTCCTCCTCCTTCCTGCATATCCATCATCGGACGTTGGCAATCATGTTGTTGGCCATCCTATTTTTATCAACAGCCTCATGAAAAAGGGCTGCTTAGTTTTATCCAAATCTTTCCCTTAGATTTTGGAGCCCAAAGTTCTTCTTCTGCCTGGACCTCGTTCGCTTTCCATCTTCCCCTGGAGGATTAAGTGGCATGTGCCATATTTTTCCAGGTGTCTTATCCCATGTCTGAAATATTCTAACTTTTCCCTTTTTTCTGGTTTTGTGATGGTTTCCCTTGGCTTTCCCAGGCGGCTGATCCCTTCCTCGTTTCGGGGTTTGTCAACCCAACCTCTGCATCACAGCCGCCTGTAAAACCCCCATTTCAAACACTTCCAGTCTCTCCCAGTGGCTTCCCATCCAGAGACCAGCTCTCCGCTCTGTAGAGGTACCGTCCGAATAGCTTTATTTGCGCCTTCACAGATCAGGTGGAAAGGGAAGCAGGAAGAAAAAGGAACTGACGAGACAAAGAGTTTGGGTCCGTTTTGAAAAGCTACCTTTTAATTTGCCCATTAGGTTTAATTTCCCCATTAAGTTTAATTTGCCCATTACATTTTGTTATTAATGACCAATTTACCTGCCGTCAAAGAAGCTCGCTCTCCCGACTTGTACGTGGAGAGTTTCTCGAAGGCGGAGAAATGTTTTTTTAAAAAAGGGCAGGCCATTTTCATGCTTGTCTTTATTGGGTCTCCCTTTCCAATCGGATGTGACAGGAAGGGCACGCCCTGGGGCCCCAGGGTCATCTAGAAGGGTTCCCTGTCGATGGCATCTTCTTCCCAATGGAAGGAGAGAGGGATGGCCCTGAATGAAGCATTTCTTTAGCCCAGGAAAACGGGACAGCATCAGAAAGAAGCTTAAGATTGCCCAGTCTTGATTCTCTTCAGTGTAAAACAGAACTGAAGAAGCTTCCCGGGTGAGAAGAGAAATGTTTTCAAGGGGGAAAAAAAAAACCCAAGAAAGTCCAGTTGCCTTTGAGACAAAACACCTTTGGGATGGAAGGGGGGGAAGGGAAAATGCTATCAGCCTTTTAAGATCCAGATATAGTTAGATCTCGGTTTAACGGCCACAACTGGAACCAGAATTTCTGCTGCGGTTTAAGTGAATCACGGCCAATTTTACAACCTGTTTTGCCATGGTTGTTAAGTGAATAGCTGCAGTTTGTGAAGTGAGTCATGCGATTGTTAAGCAAATCTGGCTTTCCCCATTCCCTCCTTCCCTTCCTCTTCCTTCCTTTCTGCCTTCCTTCCCTTCCTCCCCCTCTTTCCTTTTTTCCTTCCTCCTCTTTCCCTTCCTCTCTCCTCCCTCCCTCCTTTATTTCCTTTTTCCTCCCTCCCTCCTTCCCTCCCTCTCTCCTCCCTCCCTTCTTTCTCTTTCTTTTTTCCTTCCTCTCTCCTTCCCTCCCTCTCTCCTCCCTCCCTCCCTCCTTTATTTCCCTTTTCCTCCCTCCCTCCTTCCCTCCCTCTCTCCTCCCTCCCTCCTTTATTCCTTTTTCCTCCCTCCCTCCTTCCCTTCCTCTCTCCTCCCTCCCTTCTTTCTCTTTCTTTTTTCCTTCCTCCCTCCTTCCCTCCCTCTCTCCTCCCTCCCTTCTTTCTCTTTCTTTTTTCCTTCCTCCCTCCTTCCCTCCCTCTCTCCTCCCTCCCTCCCTCCTTTATTTCCCTTTTCCTCCCTCCCTCCTTCCCTCCCTCTCCCTCCCGCCCTCCTTTATTTCCTTTTTCCCTCCCTCCCTCCTTCCCTTCCTCTCTCCTCCCCTCCCTCCTTGATTTCCTTTCTTTTCCTCCCTCCCTCCTTCCCCCTCTCCTCCTCCCTCCCGTCCTCTCTCCCTCATCCCTCATTTCCCTTTCCTCCCTCCCTCCTCCCTCCCTCTCTCCTCCCTCCCCGCTTTTCTCTTTCCTTTTTGCCTTCCCCTCCCTCCTTCCCTACCCTCTCCTCTCCCTCCCTCCCTCCTTGTTCCTTTTCCTCCCTCCCTCCTTCCCTCCCTCTCTCCTCCCTCCCTCCCTTCTCCCTTTTTTCCTTCATCCCTCCTTCCCCCCTCCTCTCCTCCCTCCCTCTCCTTTATTTCCTTTTTTCCTTCCTCCCTCCTTCCCTCCCTCTCTCCTCCCTCCCTCCTTTCCCTCCTTATTTCCTTTTTCCTCCCTCCTCCTTCCCTCCCTCTCTCCTCCCTCCCTCTTTCTCTTTCCTTTTTCCTTCCTCCTCCTTCCCTTCCTCTCTTCTTCCTCCCTCCCTCCTTTCCTTTTTTTCTTCCTCCCTCCCTCCCTCCCTCCCCCTCCCCCTTTTCAATAGCATCAGTTCTTCAAACCGGACCGAGAAGGGGAACATTTCTCCCAGATCCCATAGACACCCATCCCAATTCCTTTCCGTTAACAAGTGAAAACTCCCTTCTCTTGCTCTCGGCTGGAATCCAATTGCTTCTCTGCTATTCAGCTCCAACAGGAGCTGCTCCCCCACCTCCTATAATGCAGTCACCAAGTCCCCTTATTTGCCCTCCTGCCACGGCAAAGAAACTTCCAGAAGCCTCACCAATCCCACCCACCTTGCAGTTAAAGAGCGAAAAGCTGCATTAACACCCGGGCCACCCACACAGCTGAGCTGAAACCTGGTTTAGCCAAGCCAGCCTCCGACAAGACACTTTCGGGCTGGGAGCCCACGATAACAAGCTTCATCACACCTCTTTATTATTTTATTTTATTATTATTATTTTTTTAATTTTTTTTGCAAAAGTGACACTGTGCTCACACCAAACTGACCCCAGGATCCATTTTTGAGGTGCAAACCCACAGCGCGAAGCCGAAGGACGTGAGCCTCCCTCTCACCAAGGGTTGTTTTTTTTCTCCCCTTGACTGAATTTGTCATTTCAGTCAAATTTTTGACCCATCCGCCAGGCAAGAAAATTCAGGGGAAGAAGGAAAAAAAACAAAACAACCACCACCATCTGAATTGTCAGAGAGAACATGTTGCACTACACGAAGCCAGGACAAACTCATAACACAACGCACGTCATTTTTAAATATATATACATCCTCCCTCCCTCCTTCCCTCCCTCTCTCCTCCCTCCCTCCCTCCTTTATTTCCTTTTTCCTCCCTCCCTCCTTCCCTTCCTCTCTCCTCCCTCCCTCCTTTATTTCCTTTTTCCTCCCTCCCTCCTTCCCTCCCTCTCTCCTCCTTCCCTCCCTCCTTTATTTCCTTTTTCCTTCCTCCCTCCTTCCCTCCCTCTCTCCTCCCTCCCTTCTTTCCTTTTTTCCTTCCTCCTCCTTCCCTTCCTCTCTTCTTCCTCCCTCCCTCCTTTCCTTTTTTTCTTCCTCCTTCCCTCCCTCCCCCTCCCCCTTTTCAATAGCATCAGTTCTTCAAACCAGACCGAGAAGGGGAACATATATATATATATACAGCAAGCTGTAAATGAGCTGCTGAAAAACCTGCATGCATCAGTAAGCATCTTGTCGAGAAAGAAGGATTTTACAAATGCTTTGTTTTCCTGCTGCATTTTCATGTTTTTTCCCCTCCCCTTGTTACCTTCACCCACGCCAACTTTGAAACGTTGCAAAGCCCAGATAAGAGGACGCCTGACTCGCTGTAGGTTTAAAATCGTGAAATAGAGCTGGGCCCTCTGAGCTGACTCCTCTGAATAAAACTTCTGCTGAAATAAAATCAATGGATCATTAGGCAGCCTTTTGCAAACCTGGGGCTCTCTGTCTCTATTGGAACAATGCCTTCCCAAATCCCCTGCTCTGCAGGGCCCATTATTCCCAACATCCGGTCTCACAATGAAAAGTCTTCAAGCTGCAAAGCCTGATTTTAATATGGAAACTTCACTTTGTGGGATCCCAGAGATGAAACCGATGGTCCCGGATGGAGTTCTCCAAAACCCATGGAAAAATGTGGTGACTTTTTTCAAGCTTTGATGAAACATATTGGATTGGTAAACCAGAGAAGGAGGGCTCTGGATTGGCCTTCCTTGGCCTTCCCAGGGTCTCCCTCACAAAAGCTGTTTTGGTTCTTCAAAAGATCAAGAAAGGTTTGGGAAGAGAAAAATGAAGTGAGCAAAGAGAGAACTTTTGGGAAAAGCATGGATGGAAGGTATGTAGCTCAGGGTTGAACTATTAGATCCTCAGTGCTCTCTGTGTTTGGTGGTTTTATTTTATTTATTTATTTTTTGTCAATTGCTTACAAGATAATAGGTATAAGTGAAAACATAGTTATGAATACATGGATACATATAAGAAAAATAAAATATATATGGCCCAGTAAGGGTCTATGGGGTTTTAAGTTAACAGGGTTTTTTTTTAATTTTAATCTCATTTTTAAAATTTTTCGGGATGCAGCCACATCTATGTTTAATCTGGTTTTAAATTCTATTTAATTTTGTAACTTTGTATTTTATGTATTTATTAGGCTGTACACCGCCCCGAGTCCCTTTTGGGAGAGGGAGCGGTATAGAAATACGAACAATAAATAAATAAATAAAATATATATATTTATTATTTATTTATTTATTTATTTATTATTAGAGTTTCTATACCGCCCTTCTCCCTAGGGACTCAGGGCGGTGTACAGCCAAATCTGAACCCCAAGAAAACAGTACAAAAGTTAAAAAAGAATTAAATACTTAAATATAAAAGAAACAATAGCACAGGGACGGTAGGCACGTTGGTGCGCTTATGCACGCCCCCTTTTCTTGCAGACGTTTCATTACCCAGCTAGAGAACATCATCAATGATAGAAGAGTGTGAGGTTTTTTTTGGGGGGGGGGAGGAGGAAGGGGAGGAGGAGGAGGGGGGGGAGGAGAAAGACTATGAGGTCCTTGGTGCTCTCTGAGGTTGGTGGTTTTCTTGCCGATATTTCATTACCCAGCTAGGGAACATCATCAGTGCTAGAAGGGAGTGGGATTTTCTCTCTATTTATATACAGTCCCGTCTTACACTGATGATGTTACCTAGTTGGGTCGTGAAATGTCTGCAAGAAAATCAACAAGCTCAGAGAGCATCCAGGACCCCACAGTTTTTCACAAAGAGCATGCATACAGTGAAGAACACAACAAGCTCGGCCACGAAAAAAAAATTAATTTGGTATATGCAGTCACTAGGTCTTCAAACTGACTTGAGTAGGTGGGTTTTGGGAACAGAGCTGCCCCATCTACCAAGACCACGTTCCTCCACTCTTTCCTCCATGAGTTTCTTGGTGGTCTCTGAGCTTGGTGGGTCTTCTGGCAGAGATGTTTCATGACCCAACTAGGGATCATCATCAGTACTAGAAGGAAAACGGAGAACAAACCTTCTACCACTGATGATGTTCCCTAGTTGGGTCATGAAACATCTGCAATAAAACCTCCAAGCTCAGAGACCACCAAGGACCTCACAGTCTTCCTCCTCCTCCTCCTCCTCCTCCTCCTCCTCCTCCTCCTCCTCCTCCTCCTCCTCCTCCTCCTCCTCCTCCCCACCTCACTCCCTTCTAGCACTGATGTTGTTGCCTAGCTGGGTGATGAAACGTCTGCAATAAAACCTCCAAGCTCAGAGATCACCAAGGACCCCACAGTCTTCCTCCTCCTCCTCCTCCTCCTCCTCCTCCTCCTCCTCCTCCTCCTCTTTCCTCCTCCTTTTCTTCTCCACAAACATCACTCCCTTTCACCACTGATGCTGTTCCCTAGCTGGGTCATGAAATGTCTGCAATAAAACCTCCAAGCTCAGAGACCACCAAGGACCCCACAGTCTTCCTCCTCCTCCTCCTCCTCTTTCCTCCTCCTTTTCTTCTCCACAAACATCACTCCCTTTCACCACTGATGCTGTTCCCTAGCTGGGTCATGAAACGTCTGCAATAAAACCTCCAAGCTCAGAGACCACCAAGGGGACCCCGCAGTTCAACCCCGAGCTATACATAAATATCCTCTTCTATCGGTATTCCTTCCTCCCTGAATCTAAGAGGGATGCTGGCTTGTTGCCTGCTGCCTGCGACGCCAAACCTTCCTTCCCTGACACCAGAGCTCGGGGAACCTGCAGGTATCCATCCCAGGGAGTGGGTGGGAGTCTCCTTCCTTCCTCAATTCTTCAAGGGCTCCGAAAGAGATGCCCTGTTTGGGGGGGGGGGGGGGGGGGCTTCGAAAGGAAGGAAGGAGCTTCGCTGCTTGAAAGCCAAACAGGGGATTTGAGTCACCCTGAGCCGCCCAGGCAGAAAAGTAGGTCAGGACGAAGGATTAATAAGTCAGGACGGATGGAAGAAGGGAGGCTACGGGGGTGGGTGGGTGGGGAGTGGGTGGGATTGGGGAGGAAGAACGGAGGAAAAAAGCCCAAATTTCTCAGCAGAATCTCTGTCTGTCTGTCTGTCTTCCCCCCCCCCCCCTCGAACCCATCCTGGTTACTTGCAGCCCTGCCCTGGGATCAATTGAAGGAAGCCCAATGTTGGGTTATATGAAATTAGAAGGGGGAGGAAATCCCCTCCTAGGATAAACAGATCAACAGAGTTGGAAGGGACCTTGTAGGTCATCTAGTCCAGCCCTCCTCCCCCCCCCCCCCCGCTGCCGCCGCCGCCAACCAAACGGGAGACTTTACACCATTTCATAAGCATTTCTGGAAGACCAATGGGTGACTCCTCCTCCTCCCTTCTTTCTGGGTTTCTTTCAACTTTCCCCAGAACGACGGACGGGATTTCTGGGTGGTCTCCTTTCCCTCCTTCGCTTGGCAATGTAGGCCAGCCAAGCCAGTGTAGTTGTCCCTCCCTTTCTGCTTCCATCCCCGACGCGGAGGCCAGGATTGCGAGGCGTTTATGCCAGAGAGAGACACACACACACACACACAAACACGCGCACGCACCTTCGCGGGTTTCCTACACTTTTCCTCCGCAGACAGCAACGTGTGAATCGGTTCCCGTGTAACTCGGGCGGAGGGGGAAAAGGGGAGGGGGTTTGAAAGGACCCGGCGCTCCATTCCCACGTCTGCCCTGCTTTAAGAAACCTCGGGGTTTTCTTCTCCCCAGGGAGGATCCCTCCCTGCTGGATCCCAGCTGGCTGGGCAGGGATCCCTTGGCGAGCCCTGGAAGGGCAGCGAAGTCTGCTTGGAGGGTGTGGGGCGCCTCGACTCTGACTCTCCCTCCTTTCTATCCTCGGTTAGGGATCCATCATTGCAGCCAAACAGACTTTCTCTCCCACCACCAGCCCCCCCCCCCCAAGAAAGCAACAAGGGAGGGGCCGCACAGAAAGGCTGGGAAAGCGAGCTCGTCGTGGTGCCTACCTCTCTGGCTCGGAGCCGAGCAAGCCTTTCTCCCCCCCCCCTCCCCAATTCCCAGATCTGGGGGAGGGGAGGCTCCACCCGACCGCCTTCCTCCTCCTCCTCCCCCCCCCCACGCGGCATCTGAGCCGCGGGCGCCAGGTTGCCGGAAAGAAGGCGGCGGGCGCTTGGCTTGAGGAGGGCGAGAGACCCTCCCCCCCCCCACCGGCCGCCGGCTGGGCGCAGAGAGAGGGGAAGGCAGGCGGGGAGACCCCCCCCCCCACCGCCGCCCTCCCCCACCTCCCGCCACGGCGTCCTCCTTCCCCGCGGTGACCAAGGCTGGCGGTGGGTCCCTACGCAGCTGCCGAGCCCCCCCTCACTCCGAGTCGAGGAGAGATGGGTCCCGTTGCTCACCCCCCCAGGAGGACGAGCTAAAGCTTACCTGCCCGCACCTGGACGCCGGCAACTAAGCGGTGAGTGCCTCCCCCTCCCCTCCCCTCCCCTCTCCTCTCCTCCCCGGGCTCATCCCGGGCTACAACCCCCCACCCCTGCGACCCCCTTTCCTGGCGTCGGACTACAACGCCCAGGCTCCACCGCCAGCCGACTACAACGCCCAGGCTCCACAGCCATCCGGGCGCCTCTTCCCCGGAGGGGTTCCCAACTCCGTCCGGGAGGGGGGGCGACTTCACACGATCGGGGAGGGGGAGGGGAATCGCTCTGTCTCTCCCGCCGCCAAAGCAGAGAGACGAAGCCCCGGGCGGCTCACAAGAGGGACCGTTTGGATCTCCTCCCTCTACCCCACCACCCCACGAGAAAGCAGAAGCCCCGGGCGGCTCACAAGAGGGACCGTTTGGATCCCCTCCCTCTACCCCCCCCTGCCCTCACCCCACGAGAAAGCAGAGGGAAGCGGTGTCTCTCCTTGCTCGAACCCCACCCCTCTCCATTCACACGTTCCCCGGGATCCCTCCCCAAAACACCTTGACTCGCGGAATGGGGGTGTTTCTCCGTGACCGCCTTTCCCTGGTGGGAAAAGTCGCCACGGGGCGCTGAATGCTTGGAGGGGCTGCGTGGGGCGGAGGGGAACCAACCCCGCCGTTGGCCCGAGGAGGAGGAGGAGGTGGTGGGTCGTGTGAATGCTGGCCGGCTTGAGCGGAACGCAGCGGTGCGGTCCCGTTAAACCCGGGTCAGCATCCCGCGTGCGTGAACTTCGCCTTGAGCGCGCAAGGAGGGAGGCAGAGTTAAGCCACGGGAGTTGGAAAGGGACCCTGGGAGGTCATGTAGTCCAGCCTCCCGCTCGAGCGGTGGAGGCAACCGCGGTGAGTTTTTTGCGCGCTGCCTCGGTCGGGAAACGCTCCTCGATCTGCTTGGACCCTCCACCCTGCCCGTGCCCCCCCCCCATTTGTCCCCAAAGACACCCCCCCCCCTCCAATTAGCTCTGCCCACAGCCGGGAAAAGCAGAGCCGCCCAGCTGCGTCTTTGCGACCTCGGGAGGTTTTTGCCCCGCTCCGAGCAGATTTGGGGGGGGGGGGTCAGGAAGATTGGGGAAGGGGGCCTCTCTCCCTGTTTCTCCTCTTGGCTTTGACTTCCTTCCCCAGAGGTGGTTCGGGAAGGAGTCGCGCGGGATCTCTCGGGGTTGGGACAAGATTCAGCTCAGGTGGCCCCAGATGGTCCCAGATTCAGCTCAGGGAAGCAGCGGAGGGGTACGCTGAGGAAATCTATCCTACTCCCCTTCCTCCCCCTTTGGGAGGTACGATCCGTGGAGGATGAGAGAAGCAAGGGCTCTTCTGGGCTGCTGAAGATGAGCAACTTGCTGATGCTGGTAATGGGGCTCCTGGAGAACTGAGAACCAGCATTGACTTTTAGTCCCTGACCCAAGCCATGGACCATTTTAAAATCCGGCAAGGGGTTTTTCCATCGGAAACTTTTCCAAACCTAAACCTACGAACAGCCAGCCCGCCTCGGCGGAACAGGCTGCCACTTGATGGGGGCAAGGAAATCTTCTTCTGCTGAACGGGCCCGCTTGTCAAATCCTGCACGCAGCAGGGGTTGGACTGGATGACCTCTAAGGTTCCCTCCGACTCTGCTTTTTATTCTTTCCCTGCTTGGATTGCATGCAACTCCCCGTGTTGCCCAGAGGTGCCATTGACCCTAAGGAAGGTCAGAGGATGTTGTTTTCATCGCCAGAGTGATCAGAAAAAGGCTACCTCATTTTAAGACCTGTGGTTATTTTTGCAATATTGATAAAGTTTAAATGTTTGTTTGCGTCTCCTTGGCATTATTCGTAAGAGTAGCTGGGGAGAGAGCAGCTTAAGCAAAAAAAAAATCTCAAACTTACCTCTTTTTTTGTTTTTGTTTTAACCCTTCAAATAATATCCCAAACTCACCTAATTTAAATCTCTATAGCCTGCCAAACCACCCCATGGCGACGACTAGCATTAAACCGCCTTGTAACTTTAGGCCAGCATTCCTAGTCAGAAAGGAGGTATAAATACTGAGCCATCCCATTCCTAGCCCCGTCGACGGTAAATCTGAGTTCACACGTTAACCCGGTGCTAGGATTGGCTTTGGCTTTGTTTTGTTTTTCCCTGAGCAAATGGCAACTGTCTGGTTTCCTGTCTGACCTCCAAACGAAGAAACCCGACTTAGGTTTTCACACAACCTCTTACCTTCGTGTGAATGGGATCTGAGGAGCGTTCGGTTCCATCTACGCTGAATACATTCGTGACCGAAACGCAGGCCGGGTTGGCTGCCCTGAAAATCCTTGATTCAAGGCAAGCCAACTTGGCTTGCTACGCGATGCCCAAACTGCTATTCTCAGATCTAGCCTGGTTTGATATGCTGGCTAGCAAAAGCCTTGCATCCGGTTTGATGGACCCACAACTCTGATTGTTTTGCTCTCCTTCCTCTGGGCAGCGACAGGTGTTAAGGGAGGGGGGGGGGCAAGAGTGTGTGTGTGTGGGGGGGGAAGGTTTTAACAACCCAACAAATACCCGGCGGATTTTTGTCACGAAGCCAAAGAGGGGTTTTTTTTTTGTCCTATTTTTACTTCTGTGAAATAGCTGAAAAGCGGGAGAAATCTGAGCTGAATACGTCAGCGCAATTAGCAATGCTGCAGGGAGATGGAGGAGAAGAAGAAGAAATAATAATAATATAATAATAATAATAATAATAATAATAATAATAATAATAATAATAATAATAATAATAATAATAATAATAATAATAGCTGGAGAAATGGCTGGCGATGAAGAGGTAGGGAAAAAAAAAACCCTCCACAATTCAGCTTAATTCTCCCAGGAAATGATTTCTGATGACTCACAAATTCCGCTCAGCCTCCTCCTTCCCGGGCCTCTTGAAGAAGGCAACGTATGGCCTGTGCCTTCGCCGATGGCTTAGCTACCTGTAGCCCGTCGCCAGGTGGCTGTGGCTTGAAAGGTACCTCACACACGCACATACATATGCACACACACACACACACACACACATATACACACACACAGATGCACATTTCTGAAGCCCCCAGCAGGCAGTAAAAAGCAGGGGAGGTTGTTGAATCAGATTTTGCTGGAGAGCAGATGGTTCCTGCTCACCCCCACGGATATTCCCAGAAAGAATGGCTAGGCAAAGTAGTTTTCCCATCTATCTATCTATATCTATCTATCTATCTATCTATCTATCTATCTATCTATCTATCTATCTATCTATCTATCTATCTATCTATATGATCTATCTATCTTTCATCCATCTATCATTTATCTGTCATGTATCTATCTATCATCTATCTATCATCTATCATCTATCTGTCTATCATCTATCTGTCATCTATCTATCTATCTATCTATCTATCTACCTACCTACCTACCTACCTACCTACCTACCTACCTACCTACCTACCTATCTATCTATCTATCTATCTATCTATCTATCTATCTATCTATCTATCTATCTATCTATCTATCTATCTATCATCCATTCCTGTCTATCATCCATTCCTGTCTATCATCCATTAATCTAACCATCCATCTTTCTAAGTTCCATCCATTCCTCTATCTACCTATTCTATATCTATCATCTGTCTGTCTGTCTATTTATCCATCCATCCATCAGTCCATCCATCCATCCATCCATCCATCCATCCATCCATCCATCCATCCTTCCATCTATCTATCACCCACCCATTCCTCTCTATCTATCTATCTATCTATCTATCTATCTATCTATCTATCTATCTATCTATCTATCTATCTATCTATCTATATGATCTATCTATCTTTCATCCATCTATCATTTATCTGTCATGTATCTATCTATCATCTATCTATCATCTATCATCTATCTGTCTATCATCTATCTGTCATCTATCTATCTATCTATCTATCTATCTACCTACCTACCTACCTACCTACCTACCTACCTACCTACCTATCTATCTATCTATCTATCTATCTATCTATCTATCTATCTATCTATCTATCTATCTATCTATCTATCTATCTATCTATCTATCTATCATCCATTCCTGTCTATCATCCATTCCTGTCTATCATCCATTAATCTAACCATCCATCTTTCTAACTTCCATCCATTCCTCTATCTACCTATTCTATATCTATCATCTGTCTGTCTGTCTATTTATCCATCCATCCATCAGTCCATCCATCCATCCATCCATCCATCCATCCATCCATCCATCCTTCCATCTATCTATCACCCACCCATTCCTCTCTATCTATCTATCTATCTATCTATCTATCTATCATCTAACCATCCATCCTTCTACCCTCCATCCATTCCTCTATCTAGCTATTCTACATCTGTCTGTCATCTATCTATCTATCTATCTATCTATCTATCTATCTATCTATCTATCTATCTATCTATCTATCTATCTATCATCTGTCTGTCTGTCTGTCTGTCATCTATCTATCTATCTATCTATTTTTCTCTCTCTCTCTCTCCCCCTCCCTCCCTCCCCCCCCCCCTGTCTCTATCATCTAGACTGGACTCCCCAGCCTTTATTATTTTTAGAAGTAACAGGAGGCTGTGAACACGTCAAACATGCCTTCCTCCTCCTATTTTCTCCATAACAGCAATCTTGTGAGGTGGGTTGGGCTGCCCAAAAAAAGCCAATGTACTTCTAGGCTGCATCAAAAGACAAGAGAGTATCAAGATCGCTTGAAATGTTAGTACCGCTTTATAACGCCTTAGTAAGGCCACACTTGGAGTAGGGCATCCAGTTTTAGTCGCCACAATATAAAAAAGATGTTGAGACTCTAGAAAGAATGCGGAGAAGAGCAACTAGGATGATTAGGGGACTGGAGGCTAAAACATATAAAGAACGGTTGCAAGAATTGGATATGCCTAGTTGAATGAAAAGAAGGACCAGGTGTAACATGATAGCAGCCTTCCAATATCTCAGGGGCTGCCCCAAAGAAGAGGGAGTCAAGCTATTCTCCAGAGCACCAGAAGGCAGGACAAGAAGCAAAGTATGGAAACTAATCAAGGAGAGAAGCAACCTAGAACCAAGGAGAAGTTTCCTGACAGTAAGAACAATTAATCACTGGGACAACTTAAAACATAGAATAATATGAGTTGGAAGGAACCTTGAGGTCTTCTAGTCCAACCCCGTGCTCTACCATTTCAGACAAATGGCTGCCCCGTCTCTTTTTGAAATCCTCCAGTGATGGAGCATTCACAACCGCTTGCCTTCAGAAGTTGTGGCTGCTGTTTTCAAGAAGAAACTGGATCAGCCGTTTGTCCGGAATGGTATAAGCTCTCCTGTTCGAGCAAGGGGTTGGACTAGATGATCTCCCAGGTCCCTTCCAACCCTATTATTCTATGTTCTGTGATTCTTCTCCCAGCCGAAGGAAAAGATTTTCCAAAGCTTGGAGGTGTTGTTTTCTTGGCGAGGGCTAAGCACGGAAGCGAAGCTAAATCAACGCTCTCCAGTAACTCCAGAATCTAAGCTGGTTGTAATTTCCTTTTTTCTCTCCCTTCCCCTGCGCTATAATTTAAAACCCTCTAGGATTCCGGCAGCAGCAAAGTTGCACAGCATGTGCTGAGAAAGTTGAATTTTAATTTAACTGTATTTTGGCTTGGGGGGGGAGGGGGGATGGAGGAGAGCAGGGATGGCCAAGATATGAATGCGACCGTCAATTTATCTATTCTTGTTTTGGGAGCAAGCAGTGGGTATAAATGGTTGGCCTAATGGATTGTAATTTTAGTAGTTAGACTAGGGGTGGGATTCAATTTTTTTTAACAACCGGTTCTGTGGGTGTGGCTTAGTTGGTGGGCGTGGCTTGATGGTCATGTGACTGGGTGGACATGGCTTGGTGGTCATGTTATTGGCTGGGTGTGGCCAACTCAACATCACTCACATCGAGGCACGTATCTCCTCGCCTGGCCTCTCATGACTGTGGGGATGCTGCAACAGTTGTAAGTGTGAAAAACGGTCATAAGTCACTTTTTTCAGTGCCATTGTAACTTTGAATGGTCACTCCACACAAGCAAAATACCAGCAAAGGAGGGGAAAAAAACTCCAGAGACGTACCTGAGACAGGAAGTCTAGTCCTGCCAAGAATGTAATAAGGGTTAACAGAGAGGCAGTTTCTGTAAGCAACCCCAGAATGTTTCCTTCCTGCCTTCCTTTACAGGATTAGGCCAGTCATTTCTTCTAACAACCGGTTCTCTGAACTGCTTAGGATGTTAACAACCGGTTCTAGTGAATGGGTGAGAACCTGTAGAATCCCACCCCTGAATTAGACCATGTATAATTGACAGACTGGTTCTTATTATGGATTTTAGTTATTTATTATTTTACACCAGAATTTTCCATTGTATATTGATTGAGTGTTTTTATTTATTCTGGCCTCTGATCTGAGTCTGTAATAAATTGATTGATTGAATGGTTAACCTAAGATGGGTTCGTTTTGAACTGTCACCCCTGGAAGCCAAAACGAGTATGATGAAGGAATGAGCAATCCACAGCTTCCGGAGGGTGTCGAACTACAAATCCCAGCAGCCCCAGATAGCACAAATGATGGTTTTAGGCTTGCTAGGTGCTGAGGCCTGCCTGATGTCACAGCCTCAAGGGGGCAATCCTGAGAATGAGGGATGCTGGGATATGTAGTCTTTGATTTACAACCAAAACAGGTGTTGTGGCCTGTCTACTATAGGCCCCACCAGCAGCCAAATCAGAGGAGGAAGAGGAGTGGGAGTCAGGGTCAGCATCAGGGCAACCTGGAAGCTCCAAGCGGGAAGAGGAGCTGTCAGAGAGAGAGAGGTGGGCCATCCATCAGCCCTCAGAGGGAGAATCAACAGTCCCCAAGTCTGGAGGTGGCTGATGAGGAAGAGGAGGAACAGCTGGGTCCGGTGCCTGATACATGGATTGCAGAAGGGAGAGGAGAGGAGAACAGTGGAAATCTATGGGTTGGTCCTTGGGATGGAAGAGCCACTGCTGCTACTGAGGCCCCACCCTGCTCTGGGGATAAAAGGCAGGGGGAGGAGATGGGTAGGTAGGGCAGACAGTTATTTATCTCCCGGTGGGACAGACTTGTAAGAGAAAGTGTTGTGGCTTCTTGGCCACCAACCCCTCCAATAGCTGAATTGGAGGAGGAGGAGGAGTCAGGATCAGCATCAGGGCAACCGTCAGCCCTCAAATGGAGAGTCAACTGCTCCCAGGTCTGGAGATGGCTGATGAGGAAGAGGAGGAACAGCTGGGTCCAGTGCCTGATACATGGATTGCAGAAGGGAGAGGAGAGGAGAGCAGTGGAAATCTATGGGCTGGTCCTTGGGATGGAAGAGCCACCGCTGCTAGCGAAGCCGCACTTTAGCTCTGGGGATAAAAGGCAGGGGGACGGAGATGAATCGTTGTGATAGACAACGATTCATCTTCCAGCCCACAGACTTGTTAGCCTGCGAGAGAAACTTTTTTTTTTTTTGCCAAAGTTGGACACTCCTTCTTAGCTGGCTAGGGGAATTCTGGGAGTTGAAGTCCACAGCTCTTAAAAGTCGCCAAGGTTGAATTCCCCTGTTTTGGAGAACTCTTACTCTAATTCCCCAGCCTTGGTTTAAATTCCCAGAATCCCCCGGACTTCAGAGGAATTCTGGGACTTGGAGTTTTGAACAGCCGGAGAGCACCTGCAGGAAGTTGGCAACCTGATGATGCACTGCAGGATCCGTGCCTCAGTGCGAATGCGGCCAAAAGTTGGATGTGATATTGTGATGCCCGGCGGGTGCATTTTGTGGGGTGTTTCTTAGAAGTAGGCCCTTTTCTCGCTTTCGCACAGCTGCCCTTTGGCGCTTCAAAGGTTAAACCTGTGTCCCCCCCCCCCCTCCACCAAGTCTTCATGGTCTCCGATGCTGGATCGATTTAATAATGTCTGGCCTTTCTCCCCCCACCCCCTCCCCATCTTCTGTTTTTTTTTTAAAGGCAGCCTTCCTTCCCCCATACACCCCGCAGTCCCATTGCTGCAAGGGAATCAATCCGTTCTTGATTGAGGAAAAACAAAATCAAAGGAAGGAATTCGCAGGAGAAACATAAATAAAGCAAAAGGAACTGGGGCCAAAACGGAGATAATTAGAAGGAGCAAACTGGGATGGGGGGGAAATTGGGGGACAGGAATGCCGGAAAAGTAACTCATTCCTTAAGACGATCAGGAGCCAGAAATACCTACCAAAACAAAAAAAAACAAACACACACACACACAAAAAAAACAGGGGGAACAGAAAGAGCTTGCTAATCGATAAATTGCAGTACTTCAGTGGTAATTCTGCAAAAAACAAAAAAAAGGCATTCAGCTTCACATTTTCCATCTCATTTACCGGCTCCAGATAAGCACTTTTGAAATAACTTAATGCAAACTGTTTGTACTTCGGTTAGCAAGAGTTAGCTCAGTTGGGGCTCATTAAATTCTCCAATCCAGTCCTTTTCTCACCCCTGGTATATTGGCTGTATGTTTGCATTCTCAGCCGCTGGTTTTGGAGAACAAAGAGCCCAGGCTGGCTTTTGTAAACTTAGATTTATTTATTCGTTGGCATCCCGCCTTTATTGTTATTCATTATTAAATAACTCAAGGCGGCAAACATATGTGGTACACCTTCCTGTCTGGTCCACAAAAACATTCCTGTGAGGTGAGTTGGGTTGACAGAGAGAGAGAAGGACTGATCTGAATTCATCCAGTTGGCTTTTGTGCCTAAGGTGAGTCTAGAACTCACCGTCTCCTGGTGATTGGCTCAAAGTCACCCAGCTGGCTTTCACATCTAAGGCGGGACTAGGACTCCCAGTCTCCTGGTGATTGGCCCAAAGTCACCCAGTTGGCTTTCAGATCTAAGGCGGGACTAGGACTCCCAGTCTCCTGGTGATTGGCCCAAAGTCACCCAGCTGGCTTTCACATCTAAGGCGGGACTAAGACTCCCAGTCTCCTGGTGATTGGCCCAAAGTCTCCCAGCTGGCTTTCACGTCTAAGGCAGGACTAGAACTCTCCATCTCCTAGTGATTGGCCCAAAGTCACCCAGATGGCTTTCACATCTAAGGCAGGACTAGAACTCACCATCTCCTAGTGATTGGCCCAAAGTCACCCTGCTGGCTTTCACATCTAAGCCGGGACTAGAACTCCCAGTCTCCTAGTGATTGGCCCAAAGTCTCCCAGCTGGCTTTCACGTCTAAGGCAGGACTAGAACTCTCCATCTCCTAGTGATTGGCCCAAAGTCACCCAGCTGGCTTTCACATCTAAGGCGGGACTAGAACTCCCAGTCTCCTAGTGATTGGCCCAAAGTCACCCAGCTGGCTTTCACATCTAAGGCGGGACTAGAACTCCCAGTCTCCTAGTGATTGGCCCAAAGTCACCCAGCTGGCTTTCACGTCTAAGGCAGGACTAGAACTCTCCATCTCCTAGTGATTGGCCCAAAGTCACCCTGCTGGCTTTCACATCTAAGGCGGGACTAGAACTCACCGTCTCCTAGTGATTGGCCCAAAGTCACCCAGCTGGCTTTCACATCTAAGGCAGGACTAGAACTCTCCATCTCCTAGTGATTGGCCCAAAGTCACCCAGCTGGCTTTCACATCTAAGCCGGGACTAGAACTCCCAGTCTCCTAGTGATTGGCCCAAAGTCACCCAGCTGGCTTTCACGTCTAAGGCAGGACTAGAACTCTCCATCTCCTAGTGATTGGCCCAAAGTCACCCAGCTGGCTTTCACATCTAAGGCGGGACTAGAACTTCCAGTCTCCTAGTGATTGGCCCAAAGTCACCCTGCTGGCTTTCACATCTAAGGCGGGACTAGAACTCACCGTCTCCTAGTGATTGGCCCAAAGTCATCCAGCTGGCTTTCACAT
Source organism: Bungarus multicinctus (assembly GCA_023653725.1). Taxonomy (NCBI): domain Eukaryota; kingdom Metazoa; phylum Chordata; class Lepidosauria; order Squamata; family Elapidae; genus Bungarus; species Bungarus multicinctus. The sequence goes on along the minus strand of CM042835.1, from coordinate 3,819,479 downwards.
CTAAGGCAGGACTAGAACTCCCAGTCTCCTAGTGATTGGCCCAAAGTCACCCAGCTGGCTTTCACATCTAAGGCAGGACTAGAACTCCCAGTCTCCTAGTGATTGGCCCAAAGTCACCCAGCTGGCTTTCACGTCTAAGATGGGACTAGAACTCACAGTCCCCTGCAATGCATTCTAGTCTGGTGCCTTAACTATCAGACCAAACTGGCTCTCAAGAAGCCACGATACCACCATGGCATGTACAGCAACCCTCTATGGTCCTCCAGAAGTAAAAAAGGGGAAATTTTCCCCACACGGCTGGCTGGGAAATTCTGGGAATTGAAGTCCATCCAGCTTAAAAGTTCCTGAGGTTGTGAAATGCTGGTTTCCCAAACTATCCATTCCACGCACAACTGTCTGCAGTTTGTCAGCCCTCAGGGTACTCTGCACAGACTCAGAGGTTAGAACCTCACCCTCAGTTCACAATTTAGAAAAGGGGGGGTTCCTTTTCCTCAGCTGGTAACTCCACTCTTCAAGCATGCTGCAATTGAAGCACTGTTTTTAAAAAGGCCAAATCGATTTAGGAGCATCAATACTTAATGACATCCTGGTTTGATAATGGCTTGCTAAACGAGAGCCCGGCTGTTCCTACAAGTTTGTTTGTTTGTCTGTCCATCTCTATCCCCCACCACCACCACTGCAGGCAAAGGGGATGACGCAATTCCCACCCCCCCCCCACTCCCCCACTTGTCAGCTGCAATTAAACCATCATCTGTGCAACTCAAATACAAGGCAGGCATGATTAAACACTGTACTGCCAGAACACAATCACACACACACACACTCACTCAGAATAGGAAGAGTAGAGAATATAGAAAATAGAGAACAGAATAAATAGAATAGAACAGAATATAGAAAATATAGAATAGAGTTGAGTCGAGTATTGGAATGAAAAATAGAATAGAATAGAAAATAAGAATGGAATGGAATGGAATAGAATAGAATAGAGTTGGAAGGGACCTTGGAGGTCTTCTAGTCCAACCCCCGGCTTAGGCAGGAAACCTTCCACCATTTCAGACAAATGGTTGTCCAATTTCTTCTTTAAAAACTTCCAGTTGGAGCACCCACAACTTCTGGAAGCAAGCCGTTCCACTGATTAATTATTTTCTGTCCCTTTCCTGCAGATCTCTTTCCCATATGGGACAAAGCTGGCCCTTGAAATTGATTTGGTTCTTCTCATTCATGTAAATCCAGAGTGGGCTAGTTCCTTAGAGCAAGGAAGGCCCTCAGAAGTCCCAGGCCTCATCATCTGATATCCTCTGCCCCCCCTCCTCCTCCTCCTTCCTCTTTTCCTTTTCGTTGTCCTCCTTCCTCTTCCTCCTCCTCCTTCCTTTTCCTCTTCCTCTTCTTCCTCCCTTTTCCTCTTCCTCCTCCTCCTCCTCCTCCCACTTCCTCTTCCTCTTCATCCTCCCACTTCCTCTTCCTCTTCATCCTCCTTCCTTTTCCTCTTCCTCTTCCTCCTCCTCCTCCTCCTCCCACTTCCTCTTCCTCCTCCTCCTCCCACTTCCTCTTCCTCTTCATCCTCCTCCTTCCTCTTCCTCCTCCTCCCTTTTCCTCTTCCTCCTCCTCCTCCTCCTCCTCCCACTTCCTCTTCCTCTTCATCCTCCTCCTTCCTTTTCCTCTTCCTCTTCCTCCTCCTCCTTCCACTTCCTCTTTCTCTTCCTCTTCCTCCTCCTTCCTCTTCCTCCTCCCTCTTCCTCCTCCTCCTTCCTTTTCCTCTTCCTCTTCCTCCTCCTCCCTCTTCCTCTTCTCTTCCTCTTCGTCCTCCTCCTTCCTCTCCCTATCCCTCCTTCTCCTCCTCCTTCCTCTTCCTCCTTCTCCTGTTCTTCTTGTCCTCCTCCTCCTCCTCTTTCTCCTCCATCCCTTCACCTACCCAGTCTCATATAAAATAAATTGTTCAAAGTGAGAATGAGAGGAGATGCCCATTCATTCCTCAATATCAGCATTCACCAGTTGAACCCACTAGATCAGTGGTGAGCTTCAAATAATTTAACCACCGGTTCTCTGTCCAGTTCTCTGCTGGGTGGGCGTGGCCATGCTGGGCGTGGTCTATTCGGCCTCTTGCACCATCCTGGCAGCAAAAACGGGCCGTGGAGGGCCCGTTTTCAACCCCTCCCAGGCTCCGGAGGCCAGAAATAGGCCCGTTTTCTGCCTCCCTGGGCTCCACCCCCCCTTTACTTACCTAGGATCCAAAATGGGCCACGTGGGGACTCCTGGAAGGAGCGGGGTGGGGTGGGGCCAGCCGGTCGTCGAAACTACCGGTTCAGTGAACCGGATATAAAATTAACATCCGGGTCATCCGAACCAGTACGAACCGCCTGAAGCCCATCCCTGCACTAGATATTGGGGACGGGAGTGGTTTTATTTTTGCTGGCAGGACTTTCAAAAATCTTCTTTGTTTCCCCACAAATTCTTTTATCAGCAAAGCTGCATTTTCCTCGCCGGGAAGAAGAAGAGCTGGAAGTGGGTGGAAAGAGAGGGAGAGTGGAGAAGAAAAGGCAGCAATTCCTGTCCATGTTTTAGGTGCAAAAAGCAAGAGAGATTTTCTGGCCCTTTCTTGGTTGCAAGAAAGCAAGAGTCTTATTACACACACACACGCTGTCACAAACACACAAACACACGCAAACTCATTTGCACTCCCTGCCACGGCCTCATTTGCACAACATCTTCGCGCAGCGTCTCCAAGGATCTCCGCCCTGGATCGTTTTTCTCAGGAGAGCCAGTCGTGGTGCTGGATCTCCCGGCAGGGTTTTAAGGATTCGCACGGACCAACTGAGAGGGGGGGGATCTGATGGGTCGTGACTTCTTTAATGGGAAGTGAATCATCTCCTCTCCGCCGGGAGGGGAAAAAAAAAACAAAACCGAATGTATCGGTTGCAAAACAGAAGTGAGAGAGAGAGAAAAATTCTTTCTTATGGAGATTAGATCCCCTTTCGCCTTGGCAGAAACTCGGCTTGCCTCTGAAATAGCAAAATAGAAAATAGAAATGGGGATTTGGTGTTGTTTATTTACGGCTACGTGTTGCAAATGGAGCACGGTGGCCTTTGGAAACGTTGCAAAAAAACAAACAAACCCACTTGGCTGCTTTCTTTTGGTTGGGGGGGGGGTCCTCGGAAACTGGTCTTCCGCCCTCTAAAAAAAAACTATAATTCCCAGAACTCCCTGCTGGCTGCGACTCACAGCATTCCTGCTATAGGAATCAATTTGATTTTTTTTAAATCCCACCTTTATTACTTTCTAAATAATTCAAGGGGTTGAATATACCTAATAATCTTGCCTCTTATTTTCCTCACAATGACAAGGCACTAGTCCAAAGTCACCCAGCTGGTTTTTATGGCTAAGGTGGGACTGGAACTCACCGTCTCCTGGTGATTGGCTCAAAATCACCCATCCATTTTTCATGGCTAAGGTGGCATTAGAACTCACCGTCTCCTGATGATGGACCCAATGTGACTTTGCGGGTTCTCATGTCCAAGATGGAACTAGAACTCATCGTCTCCTGGTGATCGGCCCAAAGTCACCCAGCTGGCTTTCATGCCTAAGACAGGACTAGAACTCCCAGTCTCCTGGTGATTGGCCCAAAGTCACCCAGCTGGCTTTCATGCCTAAGGCGGGACTAGAACTCCCAGTCTCCTAGTGATTGGCCCAAAGTCACCCAGCTGGCTTTCATGCCTAAGGCGAGACTAGAACTCCCAATCTCCTAGTGATTGGCCCAAAGTCACCCAGCTGGCTTTCATGCCTAAGGCAAGACTAGAACTCCCAGTCTCCTGGTGATTGGCCCAAAGTCACCCAGCTGGCTTTCATGCCTAAAGTGGGACTGGAACTCACTGTCTCCTGGTTTCTAGGCCAGCACCTAAATCATTACGTCAAACTGCCTCTCTTACATAAGTGAAATAAGTCAGTTATAGCTGTACCAGCTAGGAATTCTGGGGGATGTAGTCCCGGTGCTTCCAGCGGGTGCCAGGTTAGGAAAGGTTGGCCCTTTGCAACAGATGTCTGTTTCAAATTGCTTTTCCAGGTAACTGAAGGCCGAGGACCACTTAAAGCAAGAAGCACCCAGAATTCCTCCCAAACAATGGAGAATATCCACGAACTACAACATCCGCTCCTGGGGAACCCCCCTAGCAAAACTCTCCTCCCGGGAGGGATGCTTAGCTGGGCAAGCCCCCAGCACCCATCTGGATTGCTGTCCCATCACGTGCCGTCCAATCTCTCCTGGCTGTCCCCCAGCACTGGTCTTCTTCCCAACCAGCTCCTGAATTCCCGCAGCCTGTCCAGGACCCCCGTCCCCTCCTCCAATCTTCCCGAATCAAAGCTCTACCCGGAGCTGTGGAAATGCAGCAACCCCCAAAACTGGAGGAAGAAAGATTATATCGAAACTGCCTTCGGGGAGGGCAAAGCGGCGGGAGAGCTGCCACGCAAGATCGCTCTCGAGACGGATATTCACACGGTCTGCTATGAGGTCGGGGACATGGAGCTACCCGAGGTGGAGGTAGGAGCTGGGCTGGGTTGGAGGGTCCTTTAGGGGAGAGCAAGGAGGGAGATGGGCCAATAACAATTCAGCATGGCCAACTCCCCATGGCCAACTCCCCACAACCAAAGCCTCATGACCAACTCCCCATGGCCAGTTCTCAATGGCCAACTCCCCATAGCCAACTCCCCATGACCAACTCCCCATGGCCAGTTCTCCATGGCCAACTCCCCATGGCCAACTCCCCATGGCCAACTCCGCATGGCCAACTCCCCTTGACCAACTCCCCATGGCCAACTCCCCATGGCTAACTCTCTATGGCCTACTCTCCATGGCTAACTCCCCATGGCCAACTCCCCTTGGCCAATTCTCCATGTCTAACTCCCCATGTCCAACTCTCCATGTCCAACTCCTCATGGCCAACTCCCCTTGACCAACTCCCCATGGCCAACTCCCCTTGGCCAACTCCCCATGGCCAACTCCCCATGGCCAACTCCCCATGGCTAACTCTCCATGGCCTATTCCCCATGGCCAACTTCCATGGCCAACTCCCCTTGGCCAATTCTCCATGTCCAACTCCCCATGGCCAACTCTCCATGGCCATAGTTAATTTTGCCAGCCAACTCCATCAACTTTTTCAACCATTCTCCTACAGCAGGAATCGAAGTGTCCTACCATTTTTGCGCATACAGTCATCTGACAGGTTTTCAATGAGATTTTCCGAGCAACCCTCTTCCTGTGTAAAACGACTGATGTCTCAGTGGGATGTCTCTAATTTTTATTTTTATTTAATTAATGCTGAATTGCTCTGATGAAAAGCCATTTATTCAGCTGGCTCCTGCCTTTGTTATCTCGGCGATATTTCATGAGGCTGACCTACTTCGGTTCAACGGAGTGGCACTTGTGAAAAGTATTTTGGCTTGGCTTTTTTAATTTATCTGGCTTTCGGTTCGGAGGGAGGATGGTGGCTTAAGTGGATTTTGTGACCTTTTAAAATTCTTTGTGCAACAGGGAAACTGAGGCATCGAACCCTCTCCCTCTCCAAGAGGGACAGGCAGGAAGGGGAGGGGAGGGAAGACTGGGCTTAGGTTTACAGTAGTATTGCAGTAATGTTTCTTTTCTCTTTTTCGCCAGTCATTTTAAAAATTATTTTATAGTATAAACTAATAGAGGTAGTCCTCAACGTACGACTGCAATTGAGCCCAAAATTTATGTGATTGAGTGAAAAAACCCACAACTTCTGGGGGCAAGTTGTTCCACTGATTAATTGATCAATTTGATCAAAGTTCTATTCTATTTCTATTCTATTATATTCTATTTCTATTTCTGCTCCATTTCTATTCTATTCGACTAGACTCTATTCTACTCTATATTCTATTCTACCCTATTCTACTCTATTCTACTCTACTCTACTCTACCCTACTCTATTCTATTCTATTTCTATTCTATTCTATTCCATATTCTATTCTACTCTACTCTATTTCTATTCTATTTCTATTCTACTCTCTTCTCTTCTCTTCTCTTCTCTTCTCTTCTCTTCTCTTCTCTTCTCTTCTCTTCATTCTATTCTATTCCATTCCATTCTTATATTTTATTATTATTCTATTATTATTCTATTCTATTTTATATTCTATTTTCTAGTCTGTTCTATTCTATTACTCTATTATTATTCTATTCTATTATTATTCTAGTCTGTTCTATTTTCTATTCTGTTATATTCTATTCTTATATTCTATTATTATTCTAGTCTGTTCTATTTTCTATTCTATTTTCTATTTTGTTCTATCCTATTCTATTTTATTTTGAATTCTATTCTATTCTATTCTATTCTATTCTATTCTTCTCACCGTCAGGAAATTCCTCCTTAGTTCCAGGTTGCTTCTCTCCTTGATTCATTTTCATCCGTTGCTTCCTGTCCATCCTTTGGGGGTTTTGGAGAATAGCTTCACCCCTTCCTCTTCTTTGGGGCAGCCCCCTTTTCCTGGGACCTGTTCCAAATAACGCTCCCAAATTGCCTTTAGAAATGAAACTGTTTCTTTAAAATGAGTGAAACACCCAACCACATCCTTTAACCGACCCTTCGCTGCGCATCCCAAAGGATGACTCGCAGGCTGATGACATCATCCACCCAAGTTGCTATGACGTCATTGCATGCACAAGGCATGCAGCATTTGCACGATGTCATCGTTGCATGGCTGGGTCCTCACGGAAAATCCCGTCTTCTCCCCACCCCTCTCCAGAACGACTCCTTGAGCGATAGTGACACCGAGAGCGAAAACAGCTTCTCCATGTTGCAGCCTCAGGATTATCTGGGCCTGGCGGTTTTCTCCATGCTGTGCTGCTTCTGGCCACTAGGCATCGCTGCCTTCTACCTGTCGCAGAAGGTGAGTGTTAAGGACCGGGAAGGAAGAGAAAGTTGAGGATAGAGGAGCTTTGAGAGGTAGGCAGGACAGCCAGGCTGGGACCAAATGGATGAAGACTGTGTTGTGGCCCGCCAGTGGCCAGCAGAGCTGGCTGCAGAGTCAGACAGTGAGGAGGTTGGGGAGGAACCTGGGCCAGTCCTGGAGACTGAGGAAGGCTTGGACGAGGGCTCTTCGTCACAGGCAGAGATGGGCCCAGAGCAGTCTGGCAGTCATCAGCTACCTTCGGAGTCGGGCAGCAGTGAGGCAGAAGAACAGCTGGAGCCTGTTCCCAGTGTGCGCATGTGCAGAGCTGCCAAAAGAAAGGAATAGTTAAGAAACAAGGGTCGACTTGGGAATAAAGCCACAGGTGGACGGTGAGTAGCCCCTCCCATAGGGGTTAAAAGAGGAGCAAAAGGGGAGGGGGCTTTTGCAGGAAACAATTCATTCATTCATTGCAGCAGTGTGAAGATTTATCTGGGCATCTCAGAGACTCTGTGCCGAGACCTTCCTTGTCAGCGCTGCGTATGGAAATATTTACTTGGCAGCCCTTCCAGCTAGTTAAGATCTGTGCTCCTCATTAGACCCTTGAAAGGCTGAAGGTGAATGCAAAAAATTCACCTTCGTTTAATGCTTAGTGCTTTTTGGGGAAGCCTAGGTCAGAACAGATTAGTCCTTTTAATCAAAGCTAAACCTGGAGGCCATGTATCTCCACGAAGGTCCAGCAGAAATATTTTATTCATTTATTCATTTATTTGGGTCTCATCTTTCTTTTTTTTTTTCCCCACAAATAACTCAAGGCATCAAAAATATCCAACACACCTTCCTCCTACTCTTTTCCCCAGAACAACACACCTGTGAGGTGAGATTGGGCTGAGAGAGAGGATTGGCTCAAGATCACCCAGCTGGCTTTCATGGTTAAAAGCAGGACTAGAACTCACAATCTCCTGGTTTCTAGCCTAGTTCCTTCACCACTAGACCAAACTGCCAAGGGAAAGATGGCCTAGGGGTTTTTAGGTTTTTAATTTGGTTTTTATATAGTTTGGCTTTTAAACTTCTTATAAATTTCAGCCTTTCATATTTGGACTTTTAACTGTTCTTAATTTTGTATTGTTCTCTGTATTTTAATTTGGCTGTGCACCGCCCTGAGTCCTGTCAGGGAAATAGGGCGGTATATAAGTACAATAAATAAAAAAATAAAATAAATAAATAAAATGGGGGTTTGAATTGTGAGGTCCTGATAGTGCTCTCTGAGCTTGGTGGTTTTCTTGCAGATGTTTCATTACCAAACTAGGTAACCTCATCAGTGCTAGAAGGCAGCGGGGTTCATAAACAGAGAGCAACCCTCATTCCCTTCTAGCACTGATGAGGTGACCTACTTGGGTCATGAAACGTCTGCAAGAAAACCACCAAGCTCTGGGAGCATCAAGGACCCCCTCAGTTCAACCCTGAGCTACAAATATTCTTACCAACAAAGACAAATCCAGATAATCTCTTCTATTGGAGAACTCAACTTGTGGACTCAACTCTTCTGTTGGAGAACTCAACTTCTGGACACTAACTTGACGTTCTTCTTTCTATCCCCTTCCTTCTCCTTGTAGACCAACAAAGCTTCAGCCATGGGCGATTATCCCAGAGCATGGACCGCCTCCCGTCAAACGTTTGCCCTGGCGGTCTTGTCCATCATTCTTGGCATTTGCACCTACATCGGCGCCGTGGTGGCCCTCATCGCCTATCTCTCCAACAAGGCCCCCACCTAGACTTTCTCCTCCTCCCCCTCCCAACGAGCCACTCATCACCCTGTTCCTCGCCTCTCCATGGAGTAGGCAAAGGAGCGGGGTGACCGAAGGCAGACATTACCACATGAAGACCTATTCCCATACCCTGGTCTTGTGAAGATGGAAACCAACCCAACTGGGTTGAGTTCAGACGGACAATTTCATGGACCCCAGAGGGCAACGGTGGCAGGTTCACTTGCAAGAAGCCGAAAAATGGACCGAAGAGGCGAGCAGAAACTTGGAAACAGAGTAGCTTTGAGCTGAGGTTTAACCTTCTGGGACCTCTCTAGTTGAGAGGCATCAACCAGTCCTTGGAGCTTTGAGAAGGGACTGTCCAGTCAAGGAGAACTCAAGGGACTTTGAGGAAGGAGGTTGAGCACTGATCTGGAAGAGGACATCAGCTTAGAGATGTTTGTTTTGAGACCCCTTTCGAAACCCCCAATTATCTCTGCCCCTTGGTCATGCCTCCTTTTCTACAGAGTTACTCAATCCGCCATGCCTGTGATGGTCTGATCATCAGGGCTGCTCAATAAAGGGTCAAGGCCCTATACTCCCCTTCCCCAGTTCAGTGTCCTTGTTGTGCTGAGCAACACCCACAAAGCAAAATGTCTGGATTCTCAGTCCTCCAGGGTCATGGATGTCCCAAAGGTGCTTTTTCAAGAGGCAAAACTGCACTTCCTTGGGTTTTTCTTCGAAGGCGTTTTGCTTCTCAGCCAAGAATTTTCATGCCTATTGCCTCAAATCTGGCTTAATGTCAGGACGTGCCTCCATTCAAAACCCAAGAAAGAAAATGTTCTGACCTAGGCTTCCTTAGAAAGCATAAAACATAATCTTAGTCCCGGTAAAACCTCTTTTATTTCCGTGGCTGTGAATTACGTTCGTTCACAGCCTACAAGGCCTCCCAAACGGTCTTTCAGGGGGATGTTTATAAACAGCCACCTTATCGCACTTGGAACGTGGCCAGAGAGAACTAATTGCCACATGCAAGGCAAGGCCGAATTTGACACAGAGACAAACAGAACTTTTCCAAGCTTGAACCGACCGCACGAACTAATTGCTTCCTGCAAAAGCTCTCATCCCATTCGCTCCTCTTTTATGTCCTATGGGAGGGGCCAATCATCTCCGAGGTATGGCCTTACTCCTGAGTTGACCCTGCTGTTCTTGTCTTCTGGTAGCTTTGTGTATGCGCAGGCTGGGAACTGGTTCCATAAGCTCCCCCGCCTCACTGCTGTCTGAACCTGAAGGCAGCTGCTGATTGCCAGCCTGCTCTAGCCCCATCTCTGCCTCCGATGCAGAGCCCTCGTCCGAGCCTTCCTCAGCCTCCAAGACTGGCCCAGGTTCCTCTCCAACCTCCTCACTACTGTCCGACTCCGCTGCCAGCTCCATCAGCTGCTAACAGGCAACAACAGAAACACTCCTGACTCCATGTTGGTAGAGAAGAGATACTTTTACTGAGTTTGAAGCAACAAAGGAAAAGCAAGACCAGGGATAGGATTCTCCTGGCTGGGACCGCTTCTATAGAACCGGTTGTTATAATGCTGTGCAGTTGGGAGAACCGGCAAATCATGCCCCTGTCTGTCCACCCCTCCCCTCCCCTCCCCTCCCCTCCCACTCAGTCCTTATCGAGCACGCGCAACATTGCACGCATGCCTGACATGGCTGATTGCGTCCTTCCCTGCCCAATCGCTCCTTAAAGTATTTTTTTTCCTCTCTCCCAACGATCAGCTGTTTTACCGCTTTGCCCAGGAGGCTTCCCTGAGGCCCAGAAGGCCGCCCCCCCAAAAAAAAACAGGGGCGGGGGTGCTGCCCCCCCCCAAAAAAAAGCAAGTCACACCCTGTTGTGGTTAGCCGGCACCAGGTGTGGACGGTTGAGGAGAGCGAGGACTCAGATGAGGGGCCAGGACCATTAGGGAGTGGACTGCTGCCTTCTGAGATTGTGGGGGCTGGCAGCAGCAATGAGGAGGTTCCCGAGGAGCCTGTGTCAAGTGCGCGCGCGCGCAGGGCTGCTTGCAGGAAAGAACAGCTGCAGCAGCACGGACGATCCGGGAGTAAGGCTGCAAGGTAACGGCCCCTCCTTCAAGAAGATAAAAGCCAGCTGTGAAACAAACCTTCTTTGCAGAAGGCAAAGACGTTTTGAAACTCAGCCTCGTGGACATTACAGTTGGTATTTGCAGACTCTTGTGTAGTAAACTATTTCTTATCTGTTGGTTTTTGGGCAGCCTTGCAAAAAACTCTTTCTTGTCGGAGCTAATTAGTTGGAAAGAGCCTTTTATCTGTGAAGAAACAGGATTCATAGATGAAACAGTAAAAGGTTGTGCTGCTGCCTTTGTCTTGTGTTGGCTCTCTAGGAAACCAGGTTGGGTCAGAACACGCCCACCCGGTCACATGACCGCTCCCACCTAGCCACAGAACCGTTTGATACAAAATTTGAATCCCACTGTAGGAATCAAGACTCAGGACCACATGAAGATGAGACAAGCTGCTTTCTTTATTGTCAGGTTGAAAATAAGAAGAGCTGTCTGCTCTCTTGCCAAAGCTCGCTCTATATATATATACATAGTAGCATACCAGTGGTCAATTTATACACTATACATCCATTTAGACAACCTTTATTACTATCTGCTTAAGCAGTTTCTACATTCACCTCTAGTTAAGATTAACTCTAGTTGAGATTAACATAAGCTTCAGTTCCTGTCCTTTGTTCCGTCTTATCTGGGTCTTGTTAAGGTCTTGTTTTCTCCAGGTAAACATGCAAACGTTGCCCTTTGCACGGAATGTTCTTTGTCTGAGGTTTGCCATCCAAGACAAGAATATCCAGAATGCACAACGCCTACATCCCACCCCTGAGCAAGATCCGAGGCCACAGGTGTGAAAATTAGATATTAAAAGTTATCCCAAGTTCCCTCGTCCCAAGGACCCAGACTGGATGTCCAGTCTCCAGTGCACATGGTGTCATGTGGGATACATACATCTTCAGGTGTTTTTTTCCCCCCATCTGGTATGCCAAGATGGCTGACCTTGGCTGGGCATAAACAAGGCCATACAGTTGCGCAGTCAGCATGAGAGCATTCCAGGTGTGGCATTCTACCTGGTCGGATTGGTTCTATAGAACCGGTTGTTATGATTCTGCGCAGTTCGGAGAAGTGGCAAATCGTGCCCCTGGTTGGCCCTTCCCCTCCCCACCCCGGTCACTCACTCCTTACTTGGCGTGCCTTCGCCTAATTTTTGGTAAGTAGCTATTTTTCCTTCCTGCTGGAGATTTAGATTAGCTAGAAAGCAGGGAATCGTCGGATTTCTTGCTTTCTAGCTAATCTAAAAGCAGAGCTGAACCTTCCTTAGGACCGAAGCTTCTATTTTTCAATGCAGACTCAGGTAGCAGATGGCAGAAAGGTAGATCTCTGAGTGAATCTGTGATTCTGCGAGCAACTCAAGCTGCCTTGTCTACTTTGGGTAAAAGTTGCTCTTTTTTTAAAATAAAAAATTCAATATTTACATAAATATTTACAATATTTAAGTACAAGCCACGCCCAGCCAGTCACGTGACCACCAAGCCACGCCCATTCAACAAACCACACCCACCCAGTCATATGACCAACAAGCCACGCCCACAAATTAGGTCACGCCCACAGAACCGGTTGTTAAGAAATTGGAATCCCATTCCTGCAGCATTCAACTCCCACATACATACTTGGTTCACACAGAAGTCATCTCCATTCTCCAGCAAACCTCCCCTCCCAAATCCCAAACTTTCCCCCCCTCCCCGTTTCTATGGCAGCCGACAGCAAGCAAGCATCATCAGAAGCATTACGGAGGCTGACATTCTTCAGTTCTGGGTGGATTCTCCACCAGTCGGTCAGAGCCGGAGAAGCTCCTCGGATGAGAAGCGAAACGTCTTCAAAGAAACACCAGAAAGTCAATTTGCCTCTTGAAGAAAAGAAACAAAAGCACAAATTTTGGGACCCACAAAGCAAGAGCGGATTGAATACTGGGGTCTCCCAGCCCCGAAAGGAAGCTTCCTTTGAGGTCAACGTTTGAGGACCACTTCATGAAATACAGCTGGTCCTCCACTTACAGCCACAACTGAGCCATAGTTTTCTGTTGCTAAGTGACACTCTTGTTAAGTGATGTGGTGGCACAGTGGTTAGAGCGCAGTACTGCAGGGTATTTCTGCTGGCTGTTGGCTGCCTGCAATTTGGCAGTTCGAATCTCAGCAGGCTCAAGGTTGGATCCAACTTTCTGTCCTTCTGAGGTTGGTAGAATGAGGACCCAGATTGTTGGGGGCAAGAGGCTGACTCTGTAAACTGCTTAGAGAGGGCTGTAAAAGCCCTGTGAAGCGGTATATAAATCTGTACTATTGGTCTTCCTTCCTTCCTTCCTTCCTTCCTTCCTTCCTTCCTTCCTTCCTTCCTTCCTTCCTTCCTTCCTTCCTTCCTTCCATTCTCCCTCCCTCCCTCCCTTCTGTGGTGCGCAGTGGTTAGAATGCAATATTGCAGGCTAATTTTGCCCACTGCCAGGAGTTCGATCCTGATCATCTCAAGTTTAACTCAGCCTTCCATCCTTCCAAGGTGGGTAAAATGAGGACCCAGATTGTTGGGGACAATTAGGATGACTCTATAAACCTCTTAGAGAGGGCTGGAAAGCCCTGTGAAGCGGTATATAAGTCTAAGTGCTATTGCTATCTCCCTCCCTCCCTCCCTCCCTCCCTCCCGTCCTTCCTTCCTTCCTTCCTTCCTTCCTTCCTTCCTTCCTTCCTTCCTTCCTTCCTCCCTCCCTCCCCCCATCCCTTCCATGGTGCACAGTGGTTAGAATGCAGCGTTGCAGGCTACCTCTGCCCATTGCCAGCAGTTCGATCCTAACCGGCTCAAGGTTGACTCAGTCTTCCGTCTTTCCGAGGTCGGTCAAATGAGGACCCAGATTGTTGGGGGCAAGAGGCCGACTCTGCAAATCGCTTAGAGAAGCCTCTAAAGTACTGTGAAACGGTATATAAATCTAAGGGCTATTGCTAAGTGAGTTTTGCCCCATTTTATGACCTTTCTTTGCCAAAGTCATTAAGCGGATCACTGCAAATTGTTGAAGTTACTAACCCGGTTGTTAAGTGAATGATGCCCTCTTGACTCTGCTTGTCGGAAGTTCGCCAAAGGGGACTCTGGGATGCTGCAAAACGGTCATGACTCATGACCGTTTTTCACAGTTGTGGCCATTTCACATGGCCCAAATTCAGATTGGCTTAATGACCATGTCATTTGCTGAACAACCGCTGAGATTCCCTTCCTAACTTTGGCCAGAGAGGCCATAGAAGGTGAGGAAAACTCACTTGGCAAATGTCTTGCTTAGCAACAGTAATTTTGGGCTCAATTCTGGTTGTAAATCGAGGACCCCCTGTAAGTAGGTCAGGGGGAAAGCTCATTCACGCTGGGCCAGCTGGAATGGTGGTGAAGCTACCTAGGACAGAGCCAAAATCTCTCCCCCTTTCTCTCTCCCTCCCTCCTTCTGTTCTTTCACTTTTCTCCAAAGCAGCAATAATGAATTATTAAGGATGCTTTATGACATATTTATGCAGGGTCCCCGAGCAGTTTTCTCTAGGATGAGTGATCGTTTCTGTCACAGCTCAAAGGAAAAGACAAGGGTATAAGGACAGAAAGAAAGAGGTCACCGTTTTGGGGGAGGGGGTCTTCGGAGGGGTAAGTTGCCTTTAATTCTGGGGGTTGAAGCCTGAGGGTCTTAAAGCAGGAGTCTCCAACCGTGGCCACTTTAAGACTGGTGGACTTTAACTCCCAGAATTCTGGGAGTTGCAGTCGTAGTCCACCGAAATTAAAACATCTGGTTGGGGAATTCTGGGAGCTGGCCCAGCCATCGTAAAACATGCTAGTTGGGGAATTCTGGGAGTAGAAGTCCATGCATCTTAACACATGCTGGCCAGGGAATTCTGGGAGTTGCAGTCGTAGTCCACCGATCTTAAAATATGCTGGCTGGGGAATTCTGGGAGTTGAAGTCCCTGCATGCTGGCTGGGGAATTCTGGGAGTTGAAGTCCATGCATGCTGGCTGGGGAATTCTGGGAGTAGAAGCCCATGCATCTTAAAACATGGCTGGCTGGGGAATTATGGGAGTTACAGTCACAGTCCACTGATCTTAAAACATCTGGTTGGGAATTCTGGGAGTTGGCCCAACTATCGTAAAACATGCTAGCTAGGGAATTCTGGGAGTAGAAGTCCATGCATCTTAAAACATGCTAGTTGGGGAATTCTGGGAGTTGAAGTCCATGCATCTTAAAGCATGCTAATTGGGGAATTCTGGGAGTTGAAGTCCACGCATCATCAAACATGCAGACTGGGGGATTCTGGGAGTCGAAGTCCACTCCCTCTCAAAAAGTTCCAAGGTTGAGAAACACAACTCTTGTCCTTGTGAAAGAAACTTTGCAGCGAGGGCAAGCTGGCTTCAGCAGAGAAAAACAGGTCTAATTTCATCCGTGCCATGAGACTCATTAATTAAAGCAAAGGATGGCTCTCTTCCCTGGCCAGCTATGAAGGTGACAAGACGTTCAGGACTCTGGGAAGCAAACAGAGGTGGGGGTGGGGGGGGTGAGGGGGGATGGGGGGGGGGGAAATGATGAGGAAAGAGAGATAAACAAGCTTGCCAGGGAGCTCTTGCAAGTCTGCCCTGGGGGTGAGGAGCTGTCAGTATTAAGGCAAATGAGAAATGATATGCTTAAGCAGAAGCTGCAATCCGACACGGTTGCAAGCGATATTCAACGCTTTAATGCAAGCGTGTCGCGCGACAGCCGAATTCTCCCTTTTGGAATAGAATAACAAGGGATGGAAGGGACCTTGGAGGTCCTCTAGACCAATCCCCTGCTCTAGCAGGAAACCCTACCAAATTTAGCTTTCAAGAAGAGACTGGATTGTCACCTGTCAGAAATGGTGTGGGGTCTCCTGCTTGAGCAGGGGGTTGGACTAGATGACCTACAAGGTCCCTTCCAACTCTTGTTACTCTATTCTATTTTCAATTCTACATTATTCTATTCTATTCCTTATTATTCTATTTATTCTACTCTACTCCTATTCTATTCTACATTATTCTATTCTATTCTACATTATTCTATTCTCTACTATATTATTCTATTCTATTCTACTCTACATTCTGTTCTATCCTATTCTACATTATTCTATTCTCTATTATTCTATTCTATTCTATTCTATTCTACTCCACTCCTATTCTATTCTACATTCTTCTATTCTACATTCTTCTATTCTATTCTCTACTATATTATTCTATTCTATTCTCCTCTACATTATTCTGTTCTATTCTATTCTACATTATTCTATTCTATTCTAGTCTCTATTATTCTATTCTACTCTACTCCTATTCTATTCTACATTATTCTATTCTATTCTAGTCTCTATTATTCTATTCTATTCTACTCTACTCCTATTCTATTCTACATTAATCTATTCTATTCTACATTATTCTATTCTATTCTCTATTATTCTATTCTCCTCTACTCCTATTCTACATTATTCTATTCTCTACTATATTATTCTATTCTATTCTACTCTACATTATTCTGTTCTATTCTACATTATTCTATTCTATTCTCTATTATTGTATTCTATTCTACTCTATACATTATCCTATCCTATTCTATTCTACATTATTCTACTCTACTCTATTCTACTTCAGACAGCTGGTTATCCAATCTCTTAAAAACCTTCCAGTGCTGGAGCGTTTTACCACTTCTGGAGGCAGGTCGTTTTGAGCAAGACTTTCAAACTCTGGGTTTGAAGTTTGCTGGCAGGGGGGAGCGGGTGTCACATCCTTAACAAGCCATCATCGCTTGCCCGGGTTGCTGCAGGTACTCCTCAACTTACAACCGTTCGCTTAGGGACTGTTCGAAGTTACCAGGGCGCTGGAAAAAAAAGGACCAACGACCATTTTCCACACTTACGACCGATGCTGCACCCTCAAGGTCACGGGAAGCAAAATTCTGATGCTCAGCAATTGGTTCGCACTTACGACCGTTGCTGCGGTTCCCCTTTCACGACCTTCCGGCGAGCAACATCAGCAGGGCATTATTCACAGATTCCCATGTGGCTAATTTAACGGGAGCAATTCGCTTAACGACCGGGGGGGGGAGAAAGAGGGCAAACCTCTCCTAACGAATGTCTCGCTTTAACGACAGAAATGTTGGGGCTCCCTCATGGTCATAAATCGAGGACTTGTTCTTTTTTGGGGGGGAAATCAAAGGCCAATCAGCCTAGGCTGATTTAATGTCTTAAAAGAAATTAAGGTCGATGAGGTTTGGCTTTGGGCGAGGACATCCCCAAATGGCTCTTAGAAGGAATGCAGAGAGGATTCAATCTTTCTACCATCCAAAGACGTCTCTTGCCACCTCATTGCAGGGTAGTGGTGGGATGTGATAAGTGGGGAGGGAATAATTAAAACAGGGGTCCCCAAACTTGACAACTTTAAGACTTGTGGACTTCAATTCCCAGAATTCCCCAGCCAGCATGCTTTAAGATGCATGGACTTCAACTCCCAGAATTCCCCAGCCAGCATGTTTTAAGACAGCTGTACTAATTCCCAAAATTCCCCAGCCAGCATATTTTAAGATGCATGGACTTCAACTCCCAGAATTCCTCAGCCAGCATGTTTTAAGATGCATGGACTTCAACTCCCAGAATTCCTCAGCCAGCATGTTTTAAGACAGCTGTACTAATTCCCAGAATTCCCCAGCCAGCATGCTTTAAGATGCATGGACTTCAACTCCCAGAATTCCTCAGCCAGCATGTTTTAAGACAGCTGTACTAATTCCCAGAATTCCCCAGCCAGCATGCTTTAAGATGCATGGACTTCAACTCCCAGAATTCCCCTGCCACCATCTTTTAAGCTATGCTGGCTGAGGAATTCTGCGAGCCGAAGTCCACAAGTCTTAAAAAGTTGCCAAGCTTGGAGACCTCTGAATTAAAAGCTAAGATGCTGCAATTCAGCTAGTTATTAAGAAAACATGCTCCCTTTCCTGGAAGGAGGGAAGCAGTGGGGCTCATCCTCTTTTTCTAAAATCTGCAGTCCTGGAATTCAGGAAGGAGGCATCTCAGCTCTTCCCCAAACCGCAGCAACGATGGGACGGTTTAAATACCGGATTTAATCCTTGGAGTTGGGGGCACCAGGGATGGTGGCGGGGAGGCAGTCCTTTTGGGAAATCATAATTGCTTTCCTAGGCTGCCCCCTCCTTCTTCCCCCGAGCCCTTGCCGTGTGCCAAGCCACGCTTGCCAAGCAAGACTGCTGGTTGGCACCGGCCCCACGCTTGCCCAAAATGCCAAATTAAAAAAAAAAAAAAAAGAAGCCAGAAAGTTCCAGAGAATAATAATTAGCCAGATACGGTACAGAGATTCCAGATACTCCATCACAACTCGAGGTTTGTCATTCAGGTGACAACGGGAGGTTGTGGGTCTTTCCGGAGGGAGGAGAGGCAGGAGGAAAGCTTCTCCTTTCGGTGAATTGCAACAGCGGATCGAGCCAGATTCCAAACTCGGCGACCGACGAGGGTTGCGTTTATCGGTTTCATTTGGACCTTCAGGTAAGTCCTCGACTTACAAACAGTTCATTTAAGTGGCCGTCCGAAGTTACCACAACACTGGAAAACAAAAGGGATTTGTGGCTGTTTTCCACACTTACAACCGCATCAGGGGATCCAAATGGGCAACCGACTCGTATTTATGACGGTTGCAGCATCCCGGAGATCCCTGCGAATCCCCTTTTTACGCCCGGCTGACAAGCAAAATCAAGAGGGAAACCGGATTCGCTTCACAACCATGGAGAGAAAAGGTCGTAAAACAAGGCAAAAAGCTCACTTGGGAAGTGTCTCGCTTAAGGAACAGAAAATTGGGGGTTCGATTGCCGTCGTAAGTCGAGGGTTCCCTTGTACTGAATTATCCTAATTTCAGGGTTTGGGCGTTGCACAGAACTCTGCAGCAACCAAACAAGCTGGATTTGCATAACGTGGTCAGCCAGAAGAAAAACGAAGTAAAAATGGAGAAAGCTCTCGTGGGAACCGGTTGCTGATAGATCCTTAAATAAACCCTGAAGGATAAACACAATCAGTGTTTGAATTCATGCATAACACCCCACAATTATGTTCCTCTCACAGTTTAAGGCAACATTTTCCAACCTCAGCCACTTGAATAGCGTAGCATAGCATATAGAATAGAATAGAAAATAGAATACAGAATAGAAAATAGAATAGAAAATATAGAAAAATATAAAATAGAGAATAGAAAATATAGAATAAAAATATAGAATATAGAATAGAAAATATAAAATAAAAATATAGAATAGAAAATAGAATAGAAAATATAGAATAAAAATATAGAATAGAAAATAGAATAGAGTAGAATAAAAAATATAGAATAGAAATATAGAATAGAAAATAGAATAGAATAGAAAATACAGAATAAAAATATAGAATAGAAAATATAAAATAAAAATATAGAATAGAAAATAGAATAGAAAATATAGAATAAAAATACAGAGAATAGAAAATAGAATAGAAAGAATATAGAATAGAGTAGAATAGAAAATATAGAATAGAAAATAGAAAAGAATAGAAAATAGAAAAGAGTAGAATAGAAAATATAGAATAAAAAATATAGAGTAGAATAGAAAATAGAATACAAAGAATATAGAATAGAGTAGAATATAAAATATAGAATAAAAATATAGAATAGAGTAGAATATAAAATATAGAATAGAAAATAGAATAGAAAATATAGAATAAAAATATAGAGAATAGAAAATAGAATAGAAAGAATACAGAATAGAGTAGAATATAAAATATAGAATAGAAAATAGAAAATAGAATAGAAAATATAGAATAAAAATATAGAGAATAGAAAATAGAATAGAAAGAATATAGAATAGAGTAGAATAGAAAATATAGAATAGAAAATAGAAAAGAATAGAAAATAGAAGAGTAGAATAGAAAATATAGAATAAAAAATATAGAGTAGAATAGAAAATAGAATACAAAGAATATAGAATAGAGTAGAATATAAAATATAGAATAAAAATATAGAATAGAAAATAGAATAGAAAATATAGAATAAAAATATAGAGAATAGAAAATAGAATAGAAAGAATATAGAATAGAGTAGAATAGAAAATATAGAATAGAAAATAGAAAAGAATAGAAAATAGAAGAGTAGAATAGAAAATATAGAATAAAAAATATAGAGTAGAATAGAAAATAGAATACAAAGAATATAGAATAGAGTAGAATAGAAAATATAGAATAAAAATATAGAATAGAGTAGAATATAAAATATAGAATAGAAAATAGAATAGAATATAAAATATAGAATAAAAATATAGAGTAGAATAGAAAATAGAATAAAGAATAGAATTTAAAATAGAAAATAGAATAGGAATAAACAGAGTTGGAAGGGACCTTGGAGATCTGCTAGTTCAACCCCCTGCTCAGGCAGGAAACCATTTCAGACAAATGGTTGTCCAATCTCTTCTTTTTAACCTCCAGTGTTGGAGAATTCACAACTTCTGGAGGCAAGCTGTTCCACTGGTTAATTGTTCTGTCAGGAAATTTCTCCTTATTATCTAGGTTGCTTCTCTCCTTGGTTTTAGTTTCCATCCATTGCTTTCTTGTCCTGCCTTCAGGGGCTTTGAAAAATAGGTTGACCCCTCCTCTTCTTTGTGGCAGCCCCCCCAGATATTAGAAGGCTGCTATCCTGTCTCCCCTGGTCTTTCCTTTCATCAAACTAGACATACCCAGTTCCAGCAACCGTTCTTTATATGTTTTAGCCTCCAGTCCCCTAATCCTCTGGGTTGCTCTTCTCTGTGCTCCTTCTAGAGTCTCAAACATCTTTCAACTCCCAGAATTCCCCAGCTTGCATGATTTAGCATCAAACTGAACATAGAGCGCCCCACCCCAATCTGTCTGCTCCCCTTATTTCTCAAAAGTCCAGCTTTTCAGCAATCCGCTGCAGTATTTTTCAACTTGAGCAACTTTTAAGAAGGGCATAGAATATAGAATAGCATAGAATATTCCCAGAATTCCTCCAAATGCCGGTTGGGGGAATTCTGGAGGTTGAAGTCCGTCCAATTTCATGTTGCCAAGGTTGAAAAAAATTGGTTTAGGGCAGAGGTCTTCAAACTTGGCAACTTTAAGACTTGTGAACTTCAACTCCATAAGTCCACAAATCTTCAAAGTTGCCAAGTTTGGGGACCTCTGGCTCAGGGCAACAGTTTGTAGTCGGTGGCTTCGGGATATGGAGTTTACAGAATAGCAGAAACAGGGGTCAGAAGAGATTGATTTATATTGTTGTGTGTGAGGGAGTCAAAAGAGTCAAGATGGCGGCCCTGAGGTGTATAAAATGTGCACCACAACCATCGCTCGATCTCATCCACCCTCCATCTGCAAGTGGTGCACAGAAACCTTTGCAAGAGAACCGAGAACAAGGTTTCGCTCCCCCCACCCCACCCCCAAAAAAAAAAATAGGACTGAGCTGGGAATTTCCTCTTTGCTATTTTATTCGTGATGTTAATTTCTGAACAGAGGCAGCCAAAGTCCAGAATCCTCAATCAACGGCAGTTTTTTTCTTCATTAAGGGTGTCGCAGCCCTGAAATTCTTCTGCTGGTGTTACAGCTCCCTCTACTGATTAGGAAAAAAAAATTTTTAAGAAAAATTGGGGGTGGAAAAACAACAATTGAACAACAGGTCATTCCTGAAGTCCTGTTAACTGTTTCTTCAACATTCCAAAATTTATTTTTAAAAAAAAATGATTTGGAGATTTATGTCTCGAGTAAAATGACTTTTTGCACAGAGAGTGACTCTTTCCAAGACTGGTGAACCTTGGCCCAGCATGCTGCTTCTCCAACCAAGCAGAATAGAATAGAATAACAGAAGGGACCTTGGAGGTCTTCTAGTCCAACCCCCTCCCCTCTTCCCCCTGCCATCAAGCTGGGTGATCAAAATTGGTAGCTTCAGGTGATATACGAGCCAGACTAATAACTGACTTAGAAGAGATTTTAAAAAAATATGGCGGGCATTAAGCAAACCAGGATAAATTGTTCCTTTAAGCAGACCGGGATAAATTCTTCCTTTAAGCAGAGCAGGATAAATTGTTCCTTTAAGCAAACTGGGATAAATTCTTCCTTTAAGCAGACCAGGATAAATTCTTCCTTTAAGCAGACCAGGATAAATTCTTCCTTTAAGCAGACCAGGATAAATTGTTCCTTTAAGCAAACTGAGATAAATTCTTCCTTTAAGCAAACTGGGATAAATTGTTCCTTTAAGCAAACTGGGATAAACTCTTCCTTTAAGCAGACCAGGATAAATTGTTCCTTTAAGCCAGGAGTCCCCAAACTTGGCAACTTTAAGACAACAAGTCTTAAAGTTGACAAGTTTGGAGACCTCTGCTTTAAGCAAACCAGGATAAATTCTTCCTTTAAACAAACCAGGATAAATTCTTCCTTTGCTTTTTTCTGGTCATGGCAAGGAAGAAGACATGTGGCTAGCTTTGCCAAAATCCAGCATGATTATTTCAGGTAGGAGACAAAGAGAAAAAAGAAATAACTCCACGAAGAAAAGAACAGGATGGGCTGAATCATTTGGGTAGGGAAAAAAAACGTAGATAAAACCCAGCAAGAATTGAACTGGATCTGGAAACATTTTCTGGAGGCAGGAAGTGGATGTTTAACATGCAGCTTGGATATCCTGGATGCTGAAGGTCATCAGATGTTTAGGTAGCCAGCATTCCTAGCTTGGTGGCGCTCCACCAGCCAGCTGCTTCGCCAACCTGGGTTATCAGCAGCCAGCATACATCTGGAAAGTAGAGTCCACTGCTAGAAGGGTGTTGGCTGCATCAGCCCCTCTTCCTTAGGAATGTCCCATTGTGCTGGTGATGGTGGAGGGGAGAAAAGTCACCATTTTGAGTACTTCCTGCATGCGGCGTCTCGGTAGAAGCGGAAGATGGTTTCGGCCGCTCGCTGCGCGGTGGCAATGCATTGCTGAAGCTGCAGGGATCAAGAAAAGGGGGAGATGGTTAAAAGCTGGAAAGAAGGAAGGAAAAGCCCCCTTCCAAACAGATTTCGGGAAGGGGGGGCAGCATAGGCCTTGCTCTCTGCCCCTCCCTGATAGGACCCCCATCCCAGGTCTCAATTACACCCATGGCCCAGTCTTCAATTAAAGGGGTAGTCCTTGCCCTACAACCTTTCATTTAGTGACAATTTGTTCTGACCTAGGCTTCCCCAAAAAGCACTAAGCAGACTCTTTGTCCCAGCAAAACCCCTTTTATTCAACAAAGGTGAATTTCTTGCATTCACCTTCAGCCAAAGGCCTTTCAAGGGTCTATTGAGGAGCTCGGACCTTATCTAGCTTGGAGAGCTGACAAGTAAATATTTCCAAACCCAGTGCTGACAAGGAAGGTCTCGGCACAGAGTCTCTGAGATGCACAGACAGATCTTCACGCTGCTGCCAACGAATGGTTTCCTTCCAAAAGCCCCCTTTTAGCTCCTCTTAATCCCTATTGGGAGGGGGCCATTTGGCATCCAACTGTGGCCTTACTCCCACATCGACCCTTATTTCGTAATTGCTCTTTTCTTTTGGCAGCTCTGCGCATGCACAGGCTGGGAACCGGCTCCAGTTGCTCCCCCTCCTCACTGCCGTCCGACTCCAAAGGCAGCTGACGACTGCCAGCCTGCCCTGACCCCATCTCTGCCTCTGACGCAGAGCCCTCGTTTGAGCCTCCCTCAGCCTCCAGGACTGGCCCAGATTCCTCCCCAACTTCCTCACTACTGTCCGACTCGGCTGCCAGATTCTTTAGCCGCCAGCAGGCCACAACACCGTTGAAAGTTTCAGCGGCCCTGGAGAAAGGGACTGTGATGACCAGGGTGTGATACAAAATAAACACAGTCACAAAAACAGGTGAAGCCCCTTTTATTCCTTCACTTTGCTTCAAAGCTCCAAATATCTTTGATTGGAGACAAAAAACTCCCCCACAAACAGTTACGAAAAGGAGGAAATGCCGTTTAAACTAAAAATGCCTATAAATTATAAAGAGCAAAAACAACACAAACCACACTGAAGCCATTAAAGGAATCAGGCAAGATAAGGGCTTGAAGACATCCACAGATATCGGAACACACACTGGGAAGGAGGCCAAACTCAAGAGAGGAACGACAGTCTAGAGATATTTCCATGCTTCGTTTCCAGCACTGTACCATACGCATATCTCTCCTTTCAACCAGTTCTCACAGCTGTGGCCCATGAAGGGGATCAAGGCCCTTTCCTCCCCCGTAGACCACACCATTCACATCTCTCCCTTATCCTTTCCTCCTTGCGTGCCCTAGGATGGAGAGGGGATGGGCCTGGGTCCTCCTCTGACTGCCCAGCCTCCTCCACAACCTCCGGAGCCACACTTCCACTCCCTGTCAGCTGTTCCTCCTCTTCCTCGGAGTCAGACTCCAACAGGGGCGTGACAGGGACTTATAACTGTTTTTCACACTGAATGCAGCCTCCCCCATGGTCACGGCATCCCCTGACCCTGAGTCGGTTGCGAAATATCTTGATTTTGGATCACACGACCACGGAGAGGCTGCCACGAGCCTTGGTGAAAAATGACCGTTAAGTCCCTTTTTAAAGTCCCTTTAAATGGCCGTTAAATGAACAGTTGCAAGTCGAGGGCTACCTGTACGCAAGAGTGACCTCGGGGGAAACTGACAGATGCCGCCTGGCGTACGGTAAGATAAAGGAGCCAGAAGCTCTCAGCTGCATAACAGACAAGAGAAAAAGAAAGTTAGAAAAGAATTCCCTTTCCTAATCAGGTGATAAAAAGAAGAGTGGTGCGGTGGCCTAGGGGGGGGAGCTCTCGCCTCCCAATCAAGAGGCTATGAGTTCGATCCTAGGTTAGAGGCAGATGTTTCTCTCTCTGGGCACAATGAGAATCTCTCTGCTGAAACAAAACTCCGCCCTGGTGACAGGAAGGGCATCCGGCCATTAAAAAGCACTCTGCTAGCTCCACTCAGTTGCCCAAACTTCACCCCGCAAGGGATTATGGAGTTGTTAAAAGATGATGGTGAAGAATCTATATATATATAAAAGCGAAATGCCACTCACGCATCATCACAAAATCCCCAGAACCATAAAGCCTACAAACTTGAAATTTGGCATGTATGTTCTTCTTGGCTTCACTAAGAAAGGATGTTTCGAAATGACCATCAGAGCATCAGTATTACGTATATTATTATTATTAACACGCTCTGATGCTAAGGAGTTCTACTCTCCCTCCCCACCTGGAAAGAAATCTCTTCCAAATGCAAAACACAAGCAGAGGAGTTTCAGTTTCAGTTTCAGAGCAGCACCAAGCAGCTTTAGTACAAAACAGTTGAGCTAAGCCACGCCCAGGCTCCTTGCTGTCTCCTTCTTGCTCACACAGCAAATACTGTTCCAGTTTCCAAACAGCCCTCAACTCTCTCACACGCTAACAGGACGCCAGCCAGATGAATACTGGTGGATGCTGGTAGGCAGAGGCAGAATTTCCTCCCCACCCCCAAAAACTAAGCTTGACCACATAGTTTCGTAGCGAAGCAAGGGTATTAAGCTGGTCATGTCATGTCCCTGGTGGAGACGGACTCTGAGAGAGAGGAGGAACAGCCGACAGGGAGTGGAAGTGTGGTTCCGGAGGTTGTGGAAGAGGCTAGGGAAGGGCAGAGGCCGGCTGGGCAGTCAAAGGAGAATCCAGGCCCATCCCCTCTCCATCCTTGAGCACGCAGGGAGGAGTGGATAAGGGAGAGACATGGTCTACTCAGAAGGAGAGGGCCTTGATCCTTTTCATAGGCTGCAGCTGTGACAACTGAATAAGAGAACAGACCTGCGTACGGGCGAACGCTGGAAACAAAGCATGGAAATATCTCTCGTTTATTGTTCCTCTCTGAGTTTGGTGTCCTTCAGTTGTTCAGTTGTGCGTTCTGATACCTGTGGGCGTCTTCAAGCCCTTATCTTGCCTGGTTTCTGTTGTTTTTTTTACTCTTTCTAATTTATAGGCTTTTTTTAGTTTAAACGGCATTTCCTTCTTCTTGTAACTGCTTGTGGGGGAGTTTTTTGTCTTCCGTCAAGGATATATATTCGGAGCTTGGAAGCAAAGCGAAGGAATAAAAGGGGCTTCACCTGTTTTCTGTGACTGTGTTTGTTTTGTATCCCACCCTGGGTCATCACAGTCAGATGATTAAAAGAGACGGTGGGAGATTGGTACTTTCAGGCTTGCAACGTTCCGTTCATGCAGCCTGA
The DNA here is from genome assembly GCA_023653725.1 of Bungarus multicinctus. NCBI lineage: Eukaryota > Metazoa > Chordata > Lepidosauria > Squamata > Elapidae > Bungarus > Bungarus multicinctus. The sequence continues at coordinate 3,793,496 of CM042835.1, read as the reverse complement.
CCATCAAGGACAATTAGCTCATCTTTTCCAAGCTTTCTTATCTGGTCTACTCGCAAGGCTGTGTTTTAATTAGTCAATTTATATGCAAAGGAAGCCATCCATTCTCCCCAACACCACCCCGTGTACGGAGGGAACCAGCAACCCGGTTCTCCTTGCTGCCCCCCCCCCTCCTCCTCCTCTTCCTCCATGTCAGCCAAGCCATTTGCCGTGGAGCTGTCAAAATCTGTCTGGCTCGCTTACGCCTTTTCAGCTCAATTACCAGCGGCACGCGGCGTGGTTGGAGTGCGTGAGCCCGCAGCTGGCGGGAAGGCAGACAAGCAGCTACAAATAAGGAATCAGTTCAGCCCTCCTGCTCAATTCAACGGGCCATAAATCTTCTCGGCTGCACGGCAAACAGGTGCGGTGATGCGGGAACTGTCGCGGGGAAAACAGCAAAACTCTCCTTCCCCCAATCGGTCCTGCTCGGTCTTGGCCAAACAGAAATAATAATAAAAATCTCTGGAAGAAAAACATCTTCCCGGGCGCAGAATTGTTTCTTTCAACCCCATCCTCTTTTCTCGTCGCGGCCGATGGTGGTTTTAACATCTCCGATGACGGGTTTTGAAACTATCCATGAAGTAACGTGAATTTCCGGAAAGACGGCACTGCGCAAAACCAGAACGGGAGACAATCTGTGCGTTTCCACAGCTGTGATTTTTCTGATGTTCTCCTTAGTAGATCAAATCTGGCAAGAAGGGAAGAGCTGCCAACGGAAGGGAACGTTTGTAGCTCAGGGTTTAAATTCTTTTAATGTGCTTTTCAGACATTTCATGACCCAACTAGGTAACATCATCAGTGCTAGAAGGGAGTGGGGATTTACTTGCTGTTTATAAACCCCACTTCCTCCTAGCACTGATGATATTACCCAGTCGGGTCAGGAAATATCTGCAAGAAAACAATCAAGTTCAGAGAACATTAAAAAGCTCACAATTCTCCTTTTTTCCTCCTGCTCTATCTGAAAACCCCACTTCCTTCTGGTCCTGATGATGTTACCTAATTGGGTCATGAAATGTCTGCAAGAAAATAACCAAGTTCAGAGAACACCAAGAACCTCACAATCTTCCTTCCTTCCTTCCTTCCTATCCACAAACTCCACTCCCTTCTAACACTGATGAGGTTACCTACTGTGTTTCCCTGAAAATAAGACAGGGTCTTATATTAATTTTTGCTCCAAAAGACACATTAGGACTTATTTTCTGGTTAGATCTTATTTTGGGGGAAATATGGGTGTAAATGTGTCCGTCTGGCTGACAATCTTAACAGGGGGCTTATTTTGGGGGGGGGGGGGGGGGAGTAGGACTTATCTTACAAGCATCCTGAAAAATCATCCTAGGGCTTATTTTCCAGTTGGGTCTTATTTTCAGGGAAACAGGGTAGTTTGGTTGAGAAACATCTGTAAGGAAAATCAACCGAGCTCAGACAGCCCCAAGATCCTATCTTTGCCTTGGGAACACAAGAGAGCATTTTGACACCCGAGAACAGCCAGCTTCCGCGCATCGCACTGAGACCAGAGTTTGTGGAACCAGAGTCACCAGGGAGACCTCAACTGCAGCTTCCAAACCGCAATGGAGCCAATTCACACCATACACTTAAACAACACAAAGCAAACCGACTCGGTGAGACCACAATCCCGTGGTTAAAACCTTCCCAGCTGGCTTCCGACCAGCAAAGGTAATGGGAAGGGGGGGGGGGGGGAGAAGCAAGCTGGATTTGCTTAACGACTGTGTGATCCGCTTAACAACCGTACGATTCGGTTAACGATCCGGTTTAAAAGAAAAAAGAAAAAGACCGTGAAATCAGATGCGACTCCATTGCTTAGCAACAGACAGTCCATGTGATGACCCGGAGTGTAACACAAATGTAATAAAATCCAAAACGTAAATAAATGTCCTTTAATGCCTCCAACTTGGCCGCACTGTTCAATAATTCTGTTGGGAGATAAAAAGTACTCAAAAATAGTCTTTTAAAAGAAAGCAACACAGTCCAAATTTAATGAGCAGACAGAGGTGAAATAAAATTCCCAAAAGAAACTACAATGCAGGAATTTCCACAATGGACCAGGATAAGTAATTACCAACTTCAAGGAGATAACAAGGCACAGTCTGTTGGAAGGACGCCAACCAAGATAACTTCAGCCCAAAATAACACACGTTTTGCTTCTGACAACGCTGTGTTTTAACCGTCTCTCTTATATACTATTCTCCCCAGCTGCCACCAAGGAAGGGGATCATGGCCGCTTCCTCTCTCGCAAGCCAAGTTGTTTCCTTCTCCTTTCCTCCCTGCGTGTCCTAGGATGAAGAGGGGACGGGCCTGGTTCTTCCTCTGACTGCCCAGACGGCCTCTGCCCTTCCCCAGCCTCCTCCACAACCTCCGGAGCCACACCTCCACTCCCTGTCCGCTGTTCCTCCTTTTCCTCAAAGTCCGACTCTACCAAGGGCATGACAGTCCATTCCCAATGGTGGCTCTTAAGTCAAGGATCCCCTATCCTTATTTTTCCCCCACCCCAGAATCATGGTTTGGGCAGTGACTTCCCTCCAAGCCAGGGTTCAATAAAAGCACCACACAGCACCCACCACTGCCCAGCGTGGGTTTGCAGGGCCTCACACACAACACACCGACACGGTTCAGCTTTGCCTGTCTTAAATCCGGCACGGTGGAATTGTTTGGGAGCAACAACAGTGCACATATTTTGAGCCTCCGGATAATGGGCTGTTGAAGAAGCCAAATTAAAAGCAATCCACCGTGTCCAGCAAACCCGCCACACACCCACACACACGGCCCAAGGGCTTTTGCGTGGTTCTCTGCAACACCAGGTAGCCATTGAAGTGAAACCCATTTTAAACGGTGTGGCGATTTGCCGAGAAACAAAGAACTACAGCTGGACACGGTAGCTCTTGACCGTGGAAAATGAGGGAAAGAAACCTACTCACTTTCCCAAAAAAAAACCAGGCTCTCCCCCTCCCTGGCCAAGCTTTTCAAACCAGCACGGACGGAGGCCAGCATATGCCATCCAGTATCTGTCAGTGTTGCAGAAAACCTCCACTCCAACCAATAACGCCAAGACAGACATCTTCTCAAAAGTTCTGTTTTAATTGGATACTAATTGGATCTGGGGAATCCTGAATCTGAAAGTTCCGGGCTTCCTTGCAATAAGTAAAAACTACAAATCTGCACCCATCATGGCATCACATGCCCCAATCACCATCCGTCCCAAGTTAAGACTTTCCCTCACCCAGGTGCAGAGATAACATGACCTTGACTTAGAAAAAGAATGTTACTATGTCTAACCACATACACTCCAAGAAATTCCCCCCTTCCATTTTCCCAGGCTCAAGAATTACAGATTACAGATAATCAGAGTTGGAAGGGACCTTGTAGGTCATCTAGTCCAACCCCCCACCCAAGCAGGAGACCCTACACCATTTCTGACAGATGGGAGTCCAATCTCTTCTTGAATGTGGCAGTGTGGAAGCGTCTGGTCTCAATATGGCTTCCAAAGCTGATAGTATCCCTGAGCTCAGATCCTGAATAGAAGTAAATTATCTGTCAGCTCATAAAACATTTCTTTTTAGAGTTGCCAACAGAATGGGAGGGGTGGGGAAAGGGGTTTTGAAAGAGCAGCGTGGCAGCTTGGAAACCGAAAGTGCATTCCATACTTTTTCAAAGGTAGTAACTAGGCAACTGAAGTTTCTGCTGGGCAAATATCTAACTGGAGAACATGATTGATGACTCTTGGCTATGGAGGTGTCCCATTGGAGAATATGGATTATGATATACCCAGGGGGTGGGGGATGGGTAAACCAGGGTCAAGGGTGACAATGAATGATGTGCCTCAGAGTCGGCTGCACCCAGGCAGTGCCGGACATGTTAACTCCCAATAAATCCTTTTGAAGTTTTGGAAGTTTGGCTCGAGACTCAGGATTAAATGGGGGCAACCACCCACGGGTGCCCAGGTGACGAAGACGCCTGCCAAAGACAGGATGGAAAAAGACTTCTTCCGTGGTCTCCAACTTTCCCACCTGGCAGAGGGATGGCTTTTGCGTTTCGTGAGCTCGCCCATCACTTCTGCGGCCCGGTGTCAGCCCCGAAGCCATATTTTTCCCCTGGCGCCTTCAGAGGGCTGCCCACCGCGGAGATGAATCAAGTTGAGCTGTGAGAATGGAAGGGAGGCAGAGATAGCTGGGGGATCATAGCCAAAATAAAATCCTTTCCTCTGAGAACCAAGAGGAACTTTCCCCAATAGGTGTGTAGGAGGTGGGATCTGAAACCAACTGGCCCTTGGAACCTGATTGGATCGTGTGATGGGTTGCACGGGCAGCGGAAAGAAACTTTATTTTTAACTGAAGGTATGTGTGTGTGTGTGTTAAGAGTCAGGTTTCCCCAGCCGTGCCAAGACGACATGCCTAAAATAAATCTATTCTTTGATTCCGTTGGGTGTGTTAACTAGAACCTTGACACCCAGTTCCAAAGAAGCTGCAGCCCAGTACTGGGTCGCGGATCGGAGGCTGGAGACCCCCATGCTAGAGGACGCTGGACAACTTTTAGGGGTGGGGAGCCCAGAAAAATCAGGATTATTATTCCCCCTTCCTACCTCGTTTCGTTTAAGACCTATCCCGAAAGTAAGTCCTAGCTTGATTTTTTACACAAGTGCCCAATATAAGCCCTACTCCCCAAAATTAGCCCTAATGAAGATTCCCTCCCACTCCAGAGTGGATAGGTAAAAATCAAGCCAGGGTAGGGATGGGGAGGTGGAGCTGCCCTACTACTTACCTTTGGACAGTTGTAGTCAGACCTCACACACTCCGACACCTGCCTTGCCGGCCCCTTTCTTCTGCAGCCAGCAAGTCTTTCCTGAAGGCCTCTGTAGCTGATAACGAAGCTCTGGATCGATCCAAAGCTCTATTATTGGCTGCAGAGGCCTTCAGGAAAGCCTTGCCGGCCGCAGAAGAAGTTCCTGAAGACCTCTGACAACAAAAAGGAGGCCGGGAGGCGATGCACGCAAGTGAGATGACATCCCTCAAAAATAAGACCTGGTGCCTTTTTTTGGTGGCAAAAAATAATAATAAGACAGGGTCTTATTTTCAGGGAAACACGGAATCAAAGCGAAAAGACCGCTTGCCCAATCCAGGATTTTGGAATTTTGGGGAGAATTTGCATTCCGAAAACAGTTTTAGAAGAATGAAAATACTTCCCTACTGTGGAAAAATCTGCTTCCGTTCTTCCAGTAATTGAATGAGGCACATTCATGCTGCTAAATGAGAACGTCACAAGTCCCCTGGCCTCTGACAGCGAAAAAGAGGCCAGGGGACGATGTGTGCAAGTGAGGTTAGTCAGTAAATGACACCCCCCTGAAAATAAGACCTGGTGCCATTTTTGGTGGCATATATATATATATATATATATATATATATATATATATATATATATATATATATATCAGGGTCTTATTTTCGGGAAAACACGGTCACTTACCCATTGTGGGATTCACTTGCAAGGTTCCTTGGCAAGCCTAGGTCCGAATTACAAAGAAAAGCATTTCGGAGCGATGGGGGGAAAGAAAGATGTGCGTAAAACCCGAAGCCAGACATCAGACCGATGTTTGTCAAGGCTTCCGCAGAGCCTGCCCTGATTAAAATGGACGCCTGGTTGTGCCCCCTCCATTCCCCGTCACCAAAATGCCGATTTTAGCCAGAGGCGCTGGAGGTTGCCATGAATGCTTAAAGAGGTGGAGACAATGCTGGCGAAGACCCCCCCCCCCAAAGGTGCATTTGTGTTAAATGAGAGGACGGGGGTGGGTGGGGGGGAAGGAAACAGTAAGAGCCGGGCTCATGTCAAGCCTCAAAAAAAATTAAAAAAATAAAATAAGAATAAAATTCAAAGACCCAGCGGCATGAAAGCAGGAGAATGGAGCAAAGCACGAAAGGGCTGCAGAGTTTTGACATTCATCGACAGCAGGAAAATCTTCCAGTTGATAGGCACAAAAAGAAAAAAAAAACCCCAACACTTCCAGGAGAGAAACGACAAGGGGTCTTTTGACTTACAACCGGAATCGAGCCCAGAATTATTGGCCATCAAGTCACGGCAGTCATTAAGTGGGTCACCTTGAGATCAAGCTCAATTTTATGTGGTTGTTACGCAAATGCAGTGGTTGTTAAGTCATTAAGGGAGATTTCGGGCATTTTTTGGCCGAAAACTAGAAGCAATTCGAAGCGGGGGTCGGGGGAGGGACAGAAGAACTTGGCTGGCTGGGGAATTCTGGGAATTGAAATCCATCCATCTTAAAGCACACTGACTAGGGAATTCTGGGAGTTGAAGTCCACCCATCTGAAAGTTGCCACGGCTGAAAAAAAAATATGGATCTAGTCCAGTGCAAGAATAACCTGCATTTACATGCCCAACAAATGGCATCGGAGGAAAGAGAAGAATTGTAGCTCAGGGTTGCACCGTGGAGTCCATGGTTGGTTGTTTTCTTGTAGACTTTTTCCTTACCCAGCTAGGTAACATCATCAGTTCTTTGTTTACAGGGTTTACAAAGAGCCGACCCCACATCATGTTAGGATGATGTTGCCTCGTTGGGTCAAAAAAACATCTGCAAGAAAACAACCCCACATTCCTTCTCCTCCCTTTCTTCCTCTTTCCTTCTACTCCCCCCTCCCATAAATTCCACTCCCTTTTAGCATTGTTGATGTTCCCTAGTTGGGTAATGAAATGTCTGCAAGAAACCAACCAATCTCAGGGAGCATCAAAGTCTCCACAGATCAATCCTGGCTCTTCTCTTCCTTCAAATGGGGAGTCTTCACTCCGAGCAAGATATAGACTGGGTGGAACCAGGCTCAATAGCAGGAACTGGGAGAGGGATCTTGGGGTCTTAGTGGACAACCAGCTAAATAGGAGCCAGCCGTGTGCAGCAGCAGCTAAAAAAGCCAATGCAATCCTAAGTTGCATTAAGAGAGGTACTAATCAAGAGATCAAGTGAGGTACTAATACCACTCTATAAAGCCTTAGTCAGGCATTCAGTTTTGGTCACCATGCAATAAAAAGATGTTGAGACTCTAGAAAAAATGCAGAGAAGAGCAACCAGGATGATGAAGGGACTGGAGGCTCAAACGTATGATGAACAGTTGCAGGAACTGGGCCTGGCTAGTCTAGGGGAGAGAAGGACCAGGGGAGACATGATAACAGCATCCCAATATTTGAGGGGCTGCCACAGAGAGAAGGAGGGGGTCAAATTATTTTCCAAAGCATCCAAAGGCCAGACAGGAAATAATGGATGGAAACAGAAGAAGAGATTCAACCTGGAAATAAGGAGGAATTTTTTGACAGTGAGAACAATCAACCAAAGGAACAGAAGTTGCCTTCAGAAGTTGTGGGAACTGGAGGCTTTCAAGAAGAAACCGGACTGCCACCTATCAGAAATAGTGTAGGGTCTCCTGCTTTTGGGGGGTGGAGGTGGACTACATGATCTACAAGGTCCCTTCCACCTATTAATCTCTTAATGGCCGCTACAGCCTGATACATGAGGGGGATACCCAGCCCGAGAAGGAACAGACCAACCTCAGACAGAGAGAAATCCGATTTGATGTTCTCCCTGGGCTGCTGCCCATAATTCTGTTTTTCTTTTTTTTTCCAAAAGCCCCAATTTATTACAATTCACCCCGAAATGAAAACGCAGCCATCTCCACCTGACAGAAACGCTGGTCTAATTAATGGCCGTCTGCGCCATTCAATAATGCATTAACGTTCCTAATTGTGCCCTTCGGAGCAGGATGGGCTCGGCGTTCGGGGCCATTTGCTGAGACGCGGAGACAATAATGAGAAATGACTCGGCGCACCTCGCCTGGAATGCTAACGGCCTTTTGACGATGCATAGCCACAACGGTAACAAAAAAAAAAAAAAAACCCACAAAAAAACCAGAACAGAATAACAGAATTGGAAGGGATCTTCAAGATCTTCTAGTCCAACCCCTTGCTCAGGCAGGAAACTCCTTTTATCTTCCATTTTGTTTGATGAACTGTCTGAGGGAACCAAATTCTGGCTCTCTTATCCTTCTTAGCAGTTACTTGGAATAACAAGGTTGGAAAAGGACCCTTGAGGTCTTCTAGTCCAACCCCCTGCTCAAGCAGATTACCATTTCAGACAAATGGTTGCCCAATCTCTTCTTAAAAACCTCCAGTGTTGGAGCATCCACGACTTCTGGAGGCAAGTCGTTTCACTGGTTAATTGTCCTCACTGTTAAGAAATTTCTCCTTAATTCCAGGTTGCTTCTCTCCTTGATTAGTTTCCATCCGTTGCTTCGTGTCCTGCCTTCTGGAGCTTTGGAAAATATGTTGAGGTCAAGATGGCCTCCTTGACCGGTGGAGGTTAAAACTTCGCCTGACTTTTAGGTGGTCCAGACTTGTGCTGAAGGCTTCATTTGGCTAATCCAGGACTCTTCAAACTTGACAGCTTTAAAGACTTGTGGACTTCAACTCCCAGAATTCCTGAGCTAACATGACTGGAGGAGGAATTCTGGGAGTTGAAGTCCATGAGTCTTAAAGCTGTAGAGTAGGGGTCTTCCAACTTGAGAGTTTAAAGAGGAGTGGACTTCAATTCCCAGAATTCCTCCTCCAGTTATGTTAATTCAGGAATTCTGGGAGTTGAAGTCCACAAGTCTTAAACTTGCCAAGGTTGAAGACTCTTGTGTTAGAATAATACAAGAACAGGAAATACATCACAGGAACGATAGAGATGAAACCTGGGAGGGGCAACGTGATATAGGAAACCACTACAATAGAGAGGAATGATAGAGCTGCATTTAAGATAGAGCAGGGGTCTCCAAACTTGACAGTTTTAAGACTTGTGGACTTCAATTCCCAGAATTCCTCCTCCGGTCATGTTAGCTCAGGAATTCTAGGAGTTCAAGTCCACAAGTCTTAAACTTGCCAAGTCTGAATAGCCTTGGGCTAATCAAAACCTCAAACTGAACCAAACCCCCCAAGATCAATTCAATTCAGAATAGACCTAGAAGGGACCCTAGAGGTCTTCTATTCTGACCCCCTGCTGAAGCAGGAGACGCTATTTCAGACAAATATCTATCCAGTCCCTTCTTAAAAACCTCCAGTGATGGAGCATCCACCACTTCCAGTGGCAAGCTGTTCCGCTGACTAATTGTCCTCACTGTCAAGAAATTTCTCCTTAATTCCAGGTTGCTTTCTCTCCTTGATTCGTTTCCATCCTGTTGCTTCTAGTTCTGCTTTCAGATGCTTTGGAGAATAGGTTGAGGTCAAGAAGGGCCTTGGTGGTGCAGGCTGTTAATCATCTAGCACTTAGTGCAAGCTGCCTGCAATTAGTGCAGGTTCAAATCCCACCAGGCTCAAGGTTGACTCAGCCTTCCATCCTCTCGGAGTAAGTAAATTGAGGACCCAAGATTGTTGGGGGCAATAAGCTGACTTTGTAAAAATGCCGCTTGGGGAGGGGGGCCAAAAGCCCTAGTAATAAGCAGGCATATACAAGGGAATGAAGGCTATTGCCGAGCACTTAGCATGGTGCTCCATAGACTGTAAGCCGCCCTGAGTGTCCGGAGAAGGGCGGCATATAAATGTAATTAAAAAAAAATAAAAATGGTGCCGGTTGAAACTTAGCCTGACTTTTAGGTGCTTTTAAATATTTTTTTGACCGTGCCCTACAGCTATCCCTAACACACCTAACAAAATTGGTGCATCAGTGCCCGAGGAGGCAATCATGAGGTGACGGATGGGGTGGCACAGGTATTTCAGCCGATTCGGATGGATACCTTCAATTAAGGAGGTTGCCAGCAAGCTGAGACGCTTGACAGAAAAACACATGGTTAGGGTGCCGTTGTCAGGGGAAGGAGACGGTGCTTGAGGAGGGAGAGAAATCACAAATTGCTTTTGTCAAGTAACCGTCTGTCAGCGTGTTTGATATCCACGGTAACAACACAGCTCCTTGTGCCAGGCGCTGATTTATTAACTATATATATAAAAGCAAAATATCATACACGCATCTTTGCGAAATCTCCAGAACCGTAAAGCCTAGAAACTTGAAATTTGGCACCTATGTTCCTCTTCGCTTCTAGGTGCTCACTAAGAAAAGATGTTTCGAAATGGCCATTAGAGCATTAATATTTCCTATATGATTATTATTAGCATACTCTGATGCTAAGGAGTTCTACTCCCCCTCCATACCTGAAAAGAAAACTGTTCCAAATGCAAAACACAAGCAGGAGTTTCAGTTTCAGAGCACCAAGCAGCTTTAGTACAGAACAGTTGAGCTAAGCCACGCCCAGGCTCCTTGTTGTCTCCTTGCTCACACAGCAAATACTGTTTTAATTTCCAAATAGCCCTCAACTCTTTCACACACTGACAAGACGCTAGCCAGAGGAATACCGATGGATGCTGGTAGGTGGAGGCAGAATTTCCCTCCCTTATTTTCCTCCCTAAAAACTAAGCTCCCACCATATAGTTTCATAGTGAAGGTAGTTATTAATATTATTGAAAATAAAATGGGAAGCTGCTTCTAAGCAGTTGGAAATCCTTGAAAAACACACCCAGAGGATTATGGAGGGAAATCCATTTACGATTCCCCGTGGTGTATAAAAACCCAGCCTTTTGGTTGGATTTCATTTAAATCCTCATTAAAAAATAAATAAATTGCAACACGTCTTGGGGCCTTGTGGGTTCAATTTGACTTTTTTTTTCATTTTTTAGATCTGCCCAGAGATTTTCCTCATTTTCATTTCATAGTTTCCCAGCTCCGTATCCCTCAGCAACTGAAGTGCCGAGTTTCCTCACAAACACGCGCCATTCGACGTGACCACAGCACTCAAAAAAAGCAACTTATGAGCCTCTGGAGTCTGGCAGCAGTGAGGCCGAGGAGCAAGGGGAGCCTGTTTCCAGTGTGCGCATGTGCACAGAGGTGCTAGAAGGCAGGAGCAGCTAAGACTAAAGGGGCAACTTGGGAGTAACGCTGGGAGGTGATTGGCCCTCCGCTAACGTATAACGGACAGGCAAAGGTGAAGAAACCTTTGCAGGAAGCAAAGTCCTTCGTTCTGTTCGGTTTTAAACCTTGAAGCTCTGTGTTTGCACTTTGGTTGGTTTTTTATAAATCATTTGGCTGTCATGCCCCTGGTGGAGACTGACTCTGAGAGAGAGGACGAACAGCCGACAGGGAGTGGAAGTGTGGCTCCGGAGATTGTGGAAAAGGCTGGGGAAGGGCAGAGGCAGCTGAGAAGTCAAAGGAGAACCAGGCCCATCCCCTCTCCATCCTCGGGGACGCAGGGAGGAGTGGATAAGGGAGAGATGGGGTCTACTGGGGAGGAGAGGGCCTTGATCCTCTTCATGGGTTGCAGCTATGACAACTGGATAAGAGGACGGACATGTATACGGGTGAACGCTGGAAACCAAAGCATGGAAATATCTCTAGTTTATTGTTCCTGTCTGAGTTTAACGTCGTTCTCAATGTGTGTTCTGATATCTGTGGATGTCTTCAAGCCCTTACCTTGCCTGGTTTGTGTTCTTTTTTCCTCTTTATAACTTAAACGGCATTTCCTCCTTCTTGTAACTGTCTGTGGGGGAGTTTTTTGTCTCCAGTCAAGGATATTTGGAGCTTGGAAGCAAAATGAAGGAATAAAAGGGGCTTCACCTGTTTTTCGTAACTGTGTTTATTTTGTATCCCACCCTGGGTCATCACATTTGGCATTTGAGTTGTTGGCAGCAATTCAAAGGAGAGAAAGGTGGGTGCTTATCTCGAGGGACTGTTTGGGACTCATTACAGGCTGGGAATGAATATAATCCCCAGCGTTGAAATAAAACAAGAGTTGTTTGGACTAAGCGTATGCTTAATTACGGTCTTAGGAAGCCTTGGTCAGAACAAAGTGTCCTTGACTGGACTACCTCGCAGGGCTAATTCCTAGTCACGCTGATCAGAAATTTGTAGGATACCAACTCATAAAATATTTCTATGGTCCTGTTAGAGTTGCAGGGGAGAAATGGGTTTGAAAGAGCAGTGCGGCAGCTTGGAAAGCGAAAGTGCATTCCATAAATAGCTTTTCAAAGATAGTAACTAGGCGACTGAAATTTCTGCCGTGCAAAATTCTAACTGGAGAGCATGATTAATGACTCTTGTCTATGGAGGAGGATATGAATTACGATACACCCAGAGGGGTAGGGGGAAAACCAAGGTGAAGGGTGACAGTGAATGATGTGCCTCAGAGTCAGCTGCACCCAGGCGGCATGTTAACTCCCAATAAATCCTTTTGAAGTTTTGGAAGTTTGGCTCCAGACTCATGATTTAAATGGGGAGTAACAGCCAGAATCCTGACACAGGAGACAAAAGAGACTTTGAAAACAAAGTGTTCAACCTCCCCCCCACCACCCAGACAAACAAGGGTTCAAGTCCAAATTCGGACAGGCCATACCCATCGGCCGCCAACCCTCACCTGTTCTTCAGAACACGCCCCCTTCATGGTGGACAGCAGGATTTTCTTCTCCACACTGTCGATGGCGAAGGTCAACACTGCAGGGGCGTCCTGCAGAAAGGAAGAACACGGTGTTCCCTGATGCCAAAGGAAGTCTTAATTATGATATAAATCAGAACCGGCCCTCCCAAACCTGACCTGCAACAACACCCGATTCTCAGGAAAGCTGGGAAGAGGGGAAAATGCAGGTAAAATAATGAGGGTTGGATCCAGGGGTGGGCTGCTGGGGGCTCAGGAGAGCCCCTAGCTAAGACTCCGTGGGGCTCGGAGAGCCCCCAGTAACCTCAGAAAGACAAACAGCAAGGGAAAGTTCTTAATAGGCTTAATCGAACTTCTGGACGTTCAGCCAAAAGCATTTCACACCTGGTAAAAGTGTCAAGCTAGATAAAGTGCTTGCCAAGGGAGAACTTTTGAGAAAATCAGATAACCTATCCACCAGCCTCCGACGGGATTAATTCCCAAATAATAAGAATCACATAACTCCCCAGAAACTCCATGAAGACTCCCAAGATCCCTCTCACAGTCACTGCTATTAAGCCTGGTTTCAGTCTTTTATTTAAATATTAAATGCACGAAATAATAAAACAACTTTTTGATATATTATCTTTTTTTAGGTAATTAGGGCAAAGAAGCTATGTTGAGTTGGCCACACCCACCCAGTCACATGACCACCCAGCCACGCCCACCCAGCCAATCATTAGGGCAGAGAGCCCCTTGCTAAAAAAATTGAAGCCCACCCCTGGTTGGGTCCCCTTGAAGTAGGAGGGCAAACTGGAGGTTGTCAAGGGATTCGTAGCTCCTTGGTATGGTTAGGAGGGGGATGACTTTTCAAGACTCCCCCTTATACACTTCCTTGTAAACCACAGGTGGAAATCCACAGAGGGGTTAGAGTTAGAGGTTGGGATTGGGCTTCGAGTTCAGCTAGAGGTGGGCTCTCAGCAAATCCAATTTTGTTTTCATGTTCAAACTTCTCCTTTCTGAAGTAAGCGGATTAAAGTAGATTTGGCTAAGGATTGCTATTTTCCCGTTGAAGCGCGGAACGATGCAGCTTTAACGTTTCGCGGGGAATCTGTTTAAAAATAATAATTAGATTTTCCAATCCCCTTTATAAGAGAAATTTAGGAAGCGTGGGATGTAAATAATGCAAGTCAGTAAAAGGTGATTTGGCATTCATTGTCTGGTTGAATTATGAAAAGAAGGAAGCTGGGTTAGTTAAAACAGATAGTCCAAATTCTTAGATTGTCTAAGGCCATGTTTCTCCCTCCACCTCGGCCATTTTAAGACGGGTGGACTTCAGCTTCCAGAATTCCCTGGCCTTTTCCTGAGAGAGGGAAAGAGAAAGGAAGAGGGAGATGGAGGGAAAGAGAGAAGGAGAGAGGGAGAGAAAGAGGAGAGGGAGGGAGGGGGAAAAAGGGAAGGAGAAAGAGAGGGAAAGAGAGAGGGAGAGAAAGGAGAGTAAGGAAGAAAGAAAAAGGGACGAAGAGACAGAAGAAAGAGAGGGAGAGAGGGAGAAAGGGAGAGGAAGAGCAAGTGGGAGAAAGACAGGAAAAGATAGAGAGCGGGAGAGGGAAAAGGAGGGAGAGACAGAGGGAAAGAGAGAATGAGGGGGAGAGAAAGGGAAAGAGAGGGAAAAAGGGAGGGACAGAGGAAAAGAGAGGGAGAGAAAGGGAGAGAGAAAGAGAGAAGAGTGAGGGAGAAAGAAAAAGGGACGAAGAGACAGAAGAAAGAGAGGGAGAAAGGGAGAGGGAGGGAAAGAGGGAGAAAGACAGGGAAAGAGAGAGAGAGGAAGAGGGAAAAGGAGGGAGAGACAGAGGGAAAGAGAGAATGAAGGGGAGAGAAAGGGAAAGAGAGGGAAAAAGGGAGGGACAGAGGAAAAGAGGGAGAGAAAGGGAGAGAGAAAGAGAGAAGAGTGAGGGAGAAAGAAAAAGGGACGAAGAGACAGAAGAAAGAGAGGGAGAGAGGGAGAAAGGGAGAGGGAGGGAAAGAGGGAGAAAGACAGGGAAAGATAGAGAGCGGGAGAGGGAAAAGGAGGGAGAGACAGAGGGAAAGAGAGAATGAGGGGGAGAGAAAGGGAAAGAGAGGGAAAAAGGGAGGGACAGAGGAAAAGAGAGGGAGAGAAAGAGAGAAGAGTGAGGGAGAAAGAAAAAGGGACGAAGAGACAGAAGAAAGAGAGGGAGAGAGGGAGAAAGGGAGAGGGAGGGAAAGAGGGAGAAAGACAGGGAAAGAGAGAGAGAGGAAGAGGGAAAAGGAGGGAGAGACAGAGGGAAAGAGAGAATGAAGGGGAGAGAAAGGGAAAGAGAGGGAAAAAGGGAGGGACAGAGGAAAAGAGAGGGAGAGAAAGGGAGAGAGAAAGAGAGAAGAGTGAGGGAGAAAGAAAAAGGGAGGGAGAGACAGAGCGAAAGAGAGGGAATTACCAAATTTGCACACCTTGTCTCCCTGCCTGCTCCTCCCCAGGGCCCGGTTGGGCCTTTGGTACTCCCTGCCACCAAAAGACCAACGGCGGTTTATCCAGGCCGGAATGAACGCGGATTCCTCACCTTTTCTTGCTTGGCGGTGGGATCCAGGAGGATGTTTCCATCGGCGTCCAAGGCGCAGGTCACTCCGCAGAAGAGGAAGCTCATGGGCAGCCCAGCGTCCATCAACCCCACGCAGGCGGCGTTCAAACAGCTGGAGAGCAGCTTTAACGGGTTTCGATTCAAGGAAAGCAAGAACAATCCAACAGGTGCAGCAGACAAGGAAGCAGGAATGGATAAACCAGCCAGATCTGCAATTCCCAGCTAGCCAGAGTCGCCGGGAATCGGGCGGCATATATAGCTTAATAACAATGTCCTCCATACAGGTAAGTCTTCAACCTGTGAGTGTCCGTTTTAACGACCACTGATAAAAGGGACTTATGTCCGGTCCTCACCCTGACAATCATCACCTATTTTCAGTCACACGACCAAAATTTGGGTTGCTTGGCAACCGGCAAGTTTATCAATTAACAGCTGTGGCATCCTGGGGTTCATGCGGTCATCTTTTGCGACCTTCCCAGCTGGATTCTGACAAAGGAAAGCCATTGGGGCGGGGGGGGGGGGGGAAACTATTCACTGAATGACCGCATGATTCATTTAACGGCCGCACAATTCACTTAATGCCCGTATGATTCACTTAACAGTCACATGATTCACTCAATGGCCACACGATTCTCTTAAAGGCCACACGATTCACTTAATGAACCCATGATTCCCTTAACAACGGTGGCACAAAACCAACAACAACGTGCACTGGGAAGAGGCTCCCCTTGTTCTTCTGCCTCGCTGCTGCCAGACTCCGAAGGCAGCACCCCGCTCCCAGATGCTTCTGGCCCCATCCTTGCATCGGACGCAGGACCCTCGTCCGAGTCCTCTGCAGATGCCCTGACTGGTCCCCGTTCTTCCCCATTGTCCGACTCCGCTGCCATCTGTACCGGTTGCCGGCGAACCACAACACTTTTGCTTTTAAAAAAAGATACAGATCCAGCATCTGTAATCACCTGGAGAACAACTGTAATTGAAGACCGGGGATGCAGGTTGCCCAAAATCACCGCCTCACAAGTCTTCTTGATCATCTGTTCTCGGCTTTTTTCGTAGACCCCTGCAAAAGGGATATGGGTGTACGTATGTGTGTTAAGATTCACTTCACCCCTGTCTCACTTAGCAACAGAAACAACGGTCAAATCTTCAAGGAGAGATTCAACCTGGAAATAAGGAGAAACTTTCTGACAGGGAGAACCATCCATTAACGGAACAAAAGTCGCCTTTGGAAGTGGTGGGAGCTTCATCCCTGGAGGCTTTCAAGAAGAGATTGGACTGCCATCTGTCAGCAGTGGCGTAGGGTCTTCTTGGGCGGGGGGGGGGGGAGGGGGAGGGGGGTTGGACTAGATGACCTCAAAGGTCCCTTCCAACTCTGTCAATCTGTAATCGTGGTCCTAAATTGAGGGCTACCTACTGTCAACTAAAAAAATTCTCCTTTGGTCTTTTTAGTTGCCAGCAAAAAGGGAGTGGGGGAACGTAGTGCATTCCTTAAATGCTGCAGATAATCGCCTTGGCAGCCCAAAGCTGTTGGTGCACAAGATTATTACTGGAGAGCATGATTGATGACTCTTGGCTATGGATGTGTCCCATTGGAGAATATACATCCAGGGAGTGGGGGGAAGACCAGGGTCTAGGGGGAAATGAATGGTGTATTTTAGTGTCAGCTGCACCCAGCTAACACCGACATAGCCACTCCTAATAAATCAATTTTTTTCTACTCTGAGAGATGCAGCTAGAGACTTATGATCTGAATGGGGGTGGATCTGTTGGAGCCTCCTATATTCCTAAGTGCAGAAGGCCCCAATTCGCTCACACCTTCCCAAGCAGCCTCTCTGCTTCTACCGTAATTTTCTGTGATCTAATGGATCCGTTAAGATCTTTCAGGGAAGGTTTTCTTGTCCCCACCCCCCCAGACAGGAAATAAATCCGTTTGTTTTTTCAATGGCACAATTTCCAGCAAAGGCAGTTTCTCCAGAGACTCTTGTCAGCATGGAAAAGGGTCTTGGGGAAGGGAATTTTATTTTATTTTTTTGTTTATTTTTCTCTCTCCTCTTGCCAACAATATTCTTTTGACAGCTCCTGGCAGAGGGAATGAAACACCAGATGGCGTTCTTGCTGGGATCCCAGATGGCCTGCTTGGTTAGGGAGATAATAGATCACTCCACCTTTGAAGCGTGCTCCCTTCAAGAAGCGTGGGGGGGAAACGGTGAGGATGCCCAAGAATTTAAATCAGAGGAAGAGCCGGGCACAGCGGCCATAGCACATATGTAGGCTGTGTTGCACTTTCCCTGGACTTGCATATCTATCCCTCCTGGGAAGCCAACTTAAATTATAGTTTGTCCTAGACTTACGACTGCAATGGAACCTGGAATTAGGGTCTAATGCACGATGGTTATTAAACAGATCGCCCACGTGACTTAGTTAAAGGAATAATATTCTTGCCTTTCTAATGTGCTTATCAAGGATAAAATAAGAATCAGCATGAGGATGAAAATTTCAAGATACAAATACAAATTCATATACAAATTCGTTTGAGCAGCCCCAAAGAGAGGTGAAGCAGGAGACTGGGAGTTCTAGTCCTGCCTTAGGTATGAAAGCCAACTGGGTGATTTGGGCCAATCACCAGGAGACAGTGAGTTCTAATTCCTCCTTAGACATGAAAGCCAACTGGGTGATTTGGGGCCAATCACCAGGAGACAGTGAGTTCTAGTTCCTCCTTAGACATGAAAGCCAACTGAGTGACTTTGGGCCAATCACTCTCTCTCTCAGCCCAACCTTCCTTACAAGGTTGTTGTGGAGAAAACAGGAGGAAGGCGTGTTGGATATGTTTGTCACCTTAAGTTATTTGTAAAAGTAATAATGGCAGGGATACCGTATTTTCCGGCGTATAAGACGACCGGGCGTATAAGACGACCCCTGATTTTTGGTTGACTTTTTTCAAAGTCATCTTATACACCAGAAAATACGGGTATTCAAAATTAAGCTGCAAGGATTTGTAAATGCTTCTCCTTCCTTTGCGCTCGCATCAACCGACCGTACAACCTTCCTCCTCCGGCCCCAGGGCGGCTCTCCAATCACCAGGAGACAGTGAGTTCTAATTCCTCCTTAGACATGAAAGCCAACTGGGTGATTTTGGGCTAATCACCAGGAGTCAGTGAGTTCTAGTCCCACCTTGGGCATGAAAGCCCACTGAGTGACTTTGGGCCAATCACTCTCTCTCTCAGCCCAACCTTCCTTACAAGGTTGTTGTGGAGAAAACAGGAGGAAGGCGTGTTGGATATGTTTGTCACCTTAAGTTATTTGTAAAAGTAATAATGGCAGGGATACCGTATTTTCCGGCGTATAAGACGACCGGGCGTATAAGACGACCCCTGATTTTTGGTTGACTTTTTTCAAAGTCATCTTATACACCAGAAAATACGGGTATTCAAAATTAAGCTGCAAGGATTTGTAAATGCTTCTCCTTCCTTTGCGCTCGCATCAACCGACCGTACAACCTTCCTCCTCCGGCCCCAGGGCGGCTCTCTCGGTCTCTCTCCCACACACACGGAAGACGACCAGGCCTCCCGCGGAGCATGATGGGCCGGCAGAGCGGCCGCCGTCTTCTCTTCGGGAAGGGGAGGAGCGTCTCCCGGCGACGCCCGTAATATTTTCCGGCGTATAAGACAACCCGGCGTATAAGACGACCCCGGATTTTAGGTTGTCTTTTTTTGGTTTCAAAAGTCGTCTTATACGCCGGAAAATACGGTACACATACATACATATATACATATGTACATTACATACATACGTACTTTTATAATATATACTTATATATGTTATAATACAAATATTATATAATATATAATATAATACATACATATTGTACCACCAGCATCAGCAGACAAAAAAAACCTCTCAGGGTGATCTCTAACACAAGGTCCCCTCACCTGGCAGGCCCACTTTTGGCCTTAGCAGCACCTCCAGAGTTGCTTTATCATAGATTTCCTTGCTGACCTTCACTTCTGTGGGTCCATACACCCCAACTAACACAGAGGTATCCCCTGAAAATAATCCAAAACAAAAAAAAAGGAAGGCTCTAAACATGCTACTTCAGTTGAATTATAGAAAATGAATAGAATTACAGAAAATTCTCTACTCTTAAAACCTCCCTTTTGGGTGGGAGATTGGCCTGCAGCATAAATACGAATTGCTAATAATTGGGGCAGAGGGATGTAGCAAAAGAGTGATGCAAAGGACTATGGAGATTCTCAAGTCATGGTTGTACCCATGTTTGGTAAGAGGCAGCTGGACTTTTCTTTCGATTTTTCTTTTAATTTTGTTTGTCAATATAAAAGTGTAAGAATGAACATAAAAAAAGGAATACAGATAAACGGGGACAGTAAGACAAGGGACGGTAGGCACGCTGGTGTGCTTATGCACGCCCCCTTTATTAAGGACCCTCTGAGGAATGGGGTGAGGTCCGCGGTAGACAGTTGGACAGTTTCTTTGAAGGAGTTTCACTCCACATCCAAGAAACTTCTTCTTCTTCGGATGAGAAGCGAAAGGTCTTTAAAGAAATTTATTTTATTTATTTATTCCATTTATATACCGCCCTTCTCCCGAGGGACTCAGGGCAGTGTACAGCTCATCTAAAAACCCCACAAAGAATACAAAAGTTAAAAAATATTAAATTTCAATCGGCTGCTTGATAAAAACTAACAAAACCCCACCCCCACCCCTTAAAACCCAATTTAGAATTAATAAAATGGAGACCAAATTAAAACCATTATCTCAGCCCAGGCCGGCCTGCTCAAAGAGCCAGGTCTTCAACGCGCGCCTGAAGGCCCTCAGGTCCGTGCCGGTACGGAGCTCCGGTGGCAGAGTATTCCAGAGGGCCAGAAGAAACTCCAGTTGCCTCTTGAAAACCAAAGCACCTCCAGGACCGTTATCCAAAAGACAACTTGGGCAATCCTCCTACATTTTTTTTAACAGGGGGTGTGCCGAGAATAACTCTGGGAATTGAAGTCCACACATCCTTAAACGGTCACGTTTGGGGGGTGGGGGGGATTTGGTTTTAAATCAGGGGAGTCTCCAACTTTGGCAACTTTAAGACTTGTGGACTATGCTGGCTAGGGAATGCTGGGAGTGGAAAGTCCACAAGTTTTAAAAGTGGCCAAGGTTGGAGAGCCCTGGTTTAAACCATCTTTGTTGAATTCCAGAAATCAGCTATGACACCTCTCTAACCCCAACATGCCTCCAGGGCTGTCTTAACGCAGGGGCCTGATGAACATAGGGGCCCTGTACTATGTATTTATTTAGTTGGTTTAGTTTGTCAAGCAAGTATAAGTATAAACACAACGTATAAGCACATAAGTATAAACAGCTAGTCCAGGGGAAGCTCCATACAACTGGCAATCCTGCCCCCACCTTGGCCACTCCTGGGGTGGTCGAGCACCCATCGCTTTCAGCAAAGGTCTCCAGCCTTCCGTGGCTTTAGTTGACCAGGCCACTCGCAGGAAGGACACTTTGCCTCCCGCCCTCCCTTTGGGGGGCTGCCACGGGGTGGAAGCTTGCCAGAAAATTTGTCCCACAATGTTTCCCTACGAAGGTACCTTTTTCCCCGCAAGCATTTCTGTTTAGTTCTTAGAACGGCATTGCTTCATCCAAAATGATTGCATAAGATAGTTATGGAAATTACAGTCAGCCAGGATTAGGGAACAGAAGGGCTATTATGCCAGTCAAATCTAAATCCAGTGTTGTAATTTTTTTTTACGCCTTTATGTTTATGCACAAAGCAACTAAAGCTTGCTGAGGGTAACATACTTATAATGTTGAGTTTTTTTAAAAAATAAATAATATAAGAGGGGGGAGTATAAGCAGGTATAAGGAGATAAGGAGATCAAGAGGCGGGAGGGAGGGAGGGAGGGGCAGCTGGGAGGGAGGACAGTAAGCCGCGCTGCGCACCCTGCATCCAAGAGACGGAGCCGTCGGGACGGGAGATGGGCCCTTGCTCGCACACGATCCGGCGCAAAGACGGCAGATCGCCGGACTCGAAGCGCCGATGCTCGCTCTCCATCCTGCGGCCGCCCACGTGGTCCCTCGCGGCACTTCCGCATCCGGGGCTTTTTTTTTTTTTTTTTTTTGGGAGAAGGGACGGCTGATTGGCGGTTGGCCGCCGCGCCACGCCCCCACGCCCCTCCCCTTTGGGGCTTGGCGGGAAGGGGGAGGTCGCAAGAGGCGAACCCCCCCCCCCCGTTCTGTTATTTTGCGATTTGTTTATTTTTTAATAAATTTAAATTCCAGAAGACTCTGGGCAGCCAATCTAACAGTTATATCTATGTAGCTTTATCTCCATTCCTATCTATCTATCTATCTATCTATCTATCTATCTATCTATCTATCTATCTATCCATCCATCCATCCATATCTAGATGCTGATATTTATCTCTCTACTTACCTACCTACCTACCTATCAATCTATCATCTATCATCTATCTCTATCTAGATGCTGATATTTATATCTCTCTTTATCTATCTATCTATCTATCTATCTATCTATCTATCTATCTATCTATCTATCTATCTATCTATCTATCTATCTATCTATCTGTTGGAAGTTTCAATTTCCCCCTGCTCTCCTAGCAAAACAGCCCCCACCTTTGTCAAGTAGGGCTATTAAAATAGCTGGTGCCAGTTTTTCACAACAAAAGGAAGGAGAAAATTACAGACATGAGATACAGAGAAAAAACTTCACAAACTAGCTCAGATCCTTTCCCATAGAAATCAAATAGATAGCAAGCTATAAAACTTGGGAAAAGCGAACCAAAAGGCAGGACAGGAAACTCAGGAACAAACAGCTACTATAAAACAATTACTCTTATCAAGATCCCAGGAAGAAATCCCAATATCAAGAGACAGGAACTCATCACACACACACAAATCAAAGACTTCAAGAGTTCACACTTACAAAATCAAAGGATCTGAAATGTATAAAAGAGAGGGTTTCTTACTCACTTATTAGATTCATCCTAGGAACGCTGTGAGATTTCTTACCTGCCTTCCTATTAATAAACTGATTCTGACTTTCAACGCAGCTGACCGAATTATTTTGCATGTCTCCCAGCCGGGAAATTTGAATCCACAAAGGGAACAACTTTGCCTATCACAAAAGGGCAAGGCTGCTTTTTTCCTTTCATCATATCCATCCATCCATCCATCCATCCATCCAACCACCCATCTATCTCCGATCTCTATCTAATCCATATATCCATTTTTCTATCATCCATTTATCTATATTTCTATGTCTGTAATCTCTATATCTATCTGATCTCTATATCTCTATCCTATCAATTTCTCCTTTATCCATCCATCCCTCTTTCCCTATATCCATCTATCTAATCTCTATAGCTAATCTTTCTATCTAATCTCCATATTTATCATTCATCCATCCATTTTATCTATATCTAATCTCTATATCTATCTGAACTCTATATCTATTGTCTATTTCTATCCTATCAATCTCTCCTTTATCCATCCATCCCTCTTTCTATATAGTCATCCATCCATCCATCCATCCAATCTCTATATCAGGGGTTGCCAACCTTTTGGACCTCAGGGACCACCAAACTCATAATTTTAGATTCCAGGGACCACTAACTGGTTCTGTGGGTGTGGCCTAATTTGTGGGTGTGGCTTGGTGGTCATGTGACTGGCTGGGCAGGGCTTGTATGTAAATATTATAAATATTTATGATATCCATCCATCTTATCTATATCTAATCTCTATATCTATCTAATCTCTATATCTATTGTCTATATCCTATCAATCTCTCTTTTATCCATTCATCCCTCTTTCTATATATCCATTCATCCCATCCATCCATTTTATCTGTATCTAATCTCTATATCTATCTGATCTCTATATTGTCTATCTCTATCCTATCAGTCTCTCCTTTATCCATCCACCCCTTTCTATAAATCAATCAATCGATCCATCTATCTAATCTCTATATCATCCATCCATCCATCTTATCTATATTTGATCTCTATATCTATTGTCTGCATCTTATCAATCTCTCCTTTATCCATCCATCCCTCTTTCTATCCATCCATCCATCCAATCTATAGCTAACCTATCTAATCTCTATATCTATCGTCTACCTCTGTCATCTATCAATCTCTCCTTTATCCCTTTCTATACATCCACCCATCCATCCATTCCTCCCGCTCCTTATATATCTGCCTCTCTCTCTTGCAAATTGGTGGGAGACTTGCAGAGGGGCGAAGGAGAGGTGGGGGGGGTCAAAGAGTTGCAGGATTTCAGGCCCATCATCCTCTCCCACCACCTAAAATGTAAGCCTTCAATAACACTCCTCCCCCGCTTCCAGCTCCGAGTTCCCTTCTCCTCCAAGCGGGCGCCCTCCTCCAATTGGCCTGGCACAATTGCCCACACCGCCCGCCCATCCATCCATCCCGAGTGGGGCTCCTCCCGCGGAGGCTGCGAGGCGCCCAGGACGGAGGAAGAGGAGGAGGAGAAGGAGGCAGGCGGGTGGCCGGGCGCTCCGCTCCGCCCATTCCCGGGCGCGGCTTGGTGGCTCTCCGCCTCTCCGGCAAGATGGCAGCGGCGGCGGTGGGTCGAGCCGGGCTGGGCTTCCTGCGGGGGCTTCGGCTCCCCGGCCCGGCCGGAGTCAGGGGGCTGCACGCAGGAGGGGTGAGTCGGTGGGGGGTGTCTGGGGAGGGGGCTTCCTGCGGGAGGGGTGATCTGGGGGGGCTGCAATTGCAAGAGGGTCTTGGGGGCCACGAGGGCCCCCAAAAGAGGGGGAGAAGATGCGGGTCTCCATGGGTGGCTATTTGGGTTGGTGGTCCTTATTGAATTACCCTAGCAAGGGAACGGGTAAGAGATATGGGGGGGCCTTCCTGGGGGAGGGGTGATCTGGGGGGCTGCAATTGCAAGAGGGGTGACCAGGGCTCTATGAAGGGGGGGGAGAAGATGGGGGTCTCCCTGGGTGGCTATTGAGTCGGTGGTCCTTATGGATGCATTGCCCTAGACAGGGAATGGGTGAGAGAGGTTTGGGGGTGGGGGGCTTCCTTGGGGAGGGGTGATCTGGGATCTGGGGGGGCTGCAATTGCAGGGGGGCACCAGGGCTCCAAGAAGTGGGGAGATCATGAGGGGGTCTCCATGGGGGTCTATTGGATCGGTGGGTCCTTATGGATGAATTGCCCTAGCCAGGGAATGGGTGAGGGGTATTGGGGGGAGGGCTTCCCCAGATGGGAGGGAGGAATGTTGGGGGAAGGCTCCCCTTAAGCAGGGTGTGTGTGTGGCATTATTGAGGGCTCCCCAAAAGTCTTTGCAAAGGTCTTGAGTCAGGAAGGTCTCGAAACTTGGCAAACATTCAGACTTGTGGACTTCAAGTCCCAAAATCCCTCAGCCAACAGGCAAGGAAATGGGAATTCTGGGAGTTGAAGTCCACAAGTCTTCATATTGCCAGGTTTGGAGACCCCCCCCTCCCCCCGTCTTGACTGAGACACCACTCCCCCCCCCCCCCCCCAGAAGGAGGGCTGATCTGACAAGATGGGAAATGGACCATTTGGGCTCCAAGAGGTGATTAGAGAAGGCAGTGATGACCCCCCATCGTCCCCTGCCTTCCAGAGCAGAGGGACTACAGTTCCCACACTCCCCAGCCAGCCCTGCCAAGGAGATTGGGCATCGTTGTCCAGTAACTCTGGAGGCTAACCACCTTGTGGTCAAGAGGAGGCTGAAACCTCCCCAAGACAAGACCTCCCCCCCCTTTTTTTTTCTCTGAAATGATCTGGCAAGATGGTCCCCCAATCTTATAACTTGGGAACTTGAAGATGTGGAGGACTTCAACTCCCAGAATTCCCCAGCCGGCCAGCTGGGGAATTCTGGGAGTTGAAGTCCCCCACATCTTCAAGTTCCCAAGTTTGAAGAGCTCTATTTTAAAAGAGAGGGAAAGGAGTATAGGGTGGAGATCCAAAGACCCTTACTCCTCTGTGTGTAATGTGTTGCACGTACGTACATGCAAATGATGTGTTGCACATATGTGCAAGAGTTCTCTTCCCCCCCCCCCTCAACAACCTTGCAAAAGGGAAGTAGAATGCCTTCTTTGTTGATTTGTCTGATTTATGCTATACTGCATAAATCAAACAAATCATTCCATAAATAAGAGAGATGGGGCCGTCATCCACCCTCAATCTGGCTGAGGACACCTGCAAAGTTGGGTGTGAAACTAGATTTCTCAGTTCCCCAGCCCCTTGCCCAAGACTTAACCCGGTATTTCTCAACTGTATAAGATGTATGGACTTCCAACTCCCCAGAATTCCCTAGTTAGGTGATTGAAAAATATTGGGTGGATGAGGCTGGGGATGCAGTCTCAAATGAAATAAATAATCTTCACAATTCTTGCTGGTAATTGGGAAGGGAGGCCTGTTTGAAATCAGATGTATTTAGCTCTCTCTCTCTCTTTCTCTCTCTCTCTCTCAGTGTGTGTGTGTGTACACATGTACGTGTAACCTTTCCTTATCTTTTGCCCTGAAAGCCTGTTGAATTGCAATGCTCGTTGTTCTACTAGTCCCTTGCAGCACCTTTATTTCATTTTATTTCGTTGCATCCTGCCTGTATTAACATTTGTAAATAACTCAAGGCAGTGAGCATGCTTAATGTTTCTTCCTCGGGCTGTTTTCCCCACAACAACAACCCTGTGAGGTGGGTTGGGCTGAAAGAGAAGGACTAGATCCCAATCACCCAGCCGGCTTTCCTGCCCAAAGTAGGATTAGAACTCACCTTCTCCTGGTGATTGGCGCAAAGTCACCCATCTAGCTTCCATGCCTAATGCAGAACTAGAACTCACCGTCTCCTGGTGATTGGTCCAAAGACACCTAGCTGGCTTTTGTGCCTAAGATAGGACTAGAACTCACCGTCTCCTGGTGATTGGTGCAAAGTCACCCATCTAGCTTTCATGCCTAATTTCCTGATGATTGCCTGAAAGTCACCCAGCTGATTGTCATGTGTAAGTCAGGGCTAGAACTCACCGTCTCCTGGTGATTGGGCCAAAGTCACCCAGCTGATTTTCATGCCTAAGGTAGGACTAGAACTCCCAGTCTCCTAGTGATTGGCCCAAAGTCACCCATCTAGCTTTCATGCCTAATTTCCTGGTGATTGGCTGAAAGTCACCCAGCTGGCTTTCATGCCTAATGCAGAACTAGAACTCACCGTCTCCTGGTGGTTGGCCCAAAGTCACCCAGCTGGCTTTCATGCCTAATGCAGAACTAAAACTCACCGTCTCCTGGTGATTGGGCCAAAGTCACCCAGCTGGTTTTCATGCCTAAGGCGAGACTAGAACTCTCCATCTCCTAGTTGCTAGATTGGTCCTAGACCATATCTCCTGGTCATTATGTCACATCTTAATGAGATGCTACTGTCTGGTTTATTCCACGTGGCCTCCGATGTGCTAGCAGTCATGCAACCCCAAAGCAAAAAAACCCAAAAGCCATCGTGGGTTTTTTGCATTGAATATTTGGATGACCCTACTGTTTGCACGTGAAAACCTGCAACGGTGGGCATGCTTCCTGGCGGGGGAGGGGGGAGTGAGCCCCACTGGAATTGAGTGGGATTTGCTCCTGAGAAAACACTGCCAAACGCCCGGGGCTTAAGCCCCCCCCCCCCCCTTCCCCAACCCTCCAATTCAAAAATGAAATCAATGCACAAAACCAGTGAATTCTGCAATTGGGAGGAGAAGTCTGGTGTGGAAAATGCCGGGTTTGCGTTTTTTAAAGGAGGTTCTTTGCCCAAAGGGGTTTTCAATAGCGGGCGGGGGGTGGGGGGGTGTCGCCCGCCAGTGGGCCAGCCTTCGCTTCCTTGGCAAGAGGGCAGACGGTGCCCTTGCTGAGCGCCTCCTATGATTGGTTGGTTTCAAGGGGCGTGTTGGAGGCTGGTCACAGGCTTCTTTCCGGTGCCATCCGGGCACCAAGGATTGGCATGGAAGTGTATTTACCAAGGGGGGGCAATGAGCTTTTCTAGCTAATTGGATCCAGCTTTTTCCCCTGGTGGGAATGGAGGGGGATTTCCCCCTTTGTGGGCCATTTTTAATGCCCCCAAAGGTCTTTTTGGTTTGTGAGTTCAAGTGGACAGCTGGGAGAGTTTTCCGTTTTGATAGTCTGCCTGGTCAGAGAAATTGGAGCAGGCTGAAACAATAGCAGACAGTCGTCCGGTGCAGGGCCTAGTGGTTAAAGTTTTGGAGGGGCGGGACGTGAGCGTGTCACTCATTCTCAGTGTGGAATCATTCTCTTAGAGGCTGTCTTTCCAATAAAAAGGATCTTTTTCTCCTTCCTTCCTTCTTTGCTTCCTTCCTTCCTTCCTTCCTTCCTTCCTTCCTTCCTTTCTTTCTTTCTCTCTTTGTATCCTTTTCTTCTTTTTCTCCCTCCCCCTCATTCTTTCTTTTTCTTTCTTTCATTCATTTTTCTCTCTTTCTATCCTTTCCTTCTTTCTTTTCTTTTTTCTTTGTCTTTTATTTTTTCCCTCCCTCTCATTCTTTTTCTTCCTTCCTTCCTTCCTTTCTTTCATTTCTCTCTTTCTTTCTCTTTCTATCCTTTCTTTCTTTTCTTTCTCTTTTCTTTTTCTCCTTCCCTCTCATTCTTTTTCTTTCTTTTTTCTTTCCTCCCTTTTTCTTTTTCTTTCTCTTTCTTTCTTTCTTTCCTCCTTTCTTTTTATTTATTTCTTTTTCTTTCTCCCTCTTTCTTTTTCTCTTTCTATCCTTTCTTTCCTCTTTTTCTTTTCCTTCTTTTCTTTTTCTCCCTCCCCCTCTCTCTTTTTCTTTCTTTCTTTCCTTCTTTCTTTCTTTCCTCCTTTCTTTTTATTTATTTCTTTTTCTTTCTCCCTCTTTCTTTTTCCCTTTCTATCCTTTCTTTCCTCTTTTTCTTTTCCTTCTTTTCTTTTTCTCCCTCCCCCCTCTCTTTTTCTTTCTTTCTTTCCTTCTTTCTTTCTCTTGCTTGCTTTCTCTCTTCCTCTCCTTCCTTCCTTTCTTCCCATTTTACTTTTTTCTCTTCCTTTTTTCTTTTTCTCTCTTTCCTTCCTTCTTTTTCTTTCTTTCACTTTCTCTCCCTTTCTTTTTCTCTTCCTATTCTTTCTTTTCTTTTTTCTTTTCCTTCTTTTCTCTTTTTCTCCCTCCCTCCTTCCCTCTCTCTTTTTCTTTCCTTCCTTCTTTCTTCTTTTTCCTTCTTTCTTTTGTTCTTCTTTCTTTCCTTCTTTCTCTTTCTTTCTGTTGCTTGCTTTCTCCCTCCCTCCCTCCCTCCCTCCCTCCTTCCTTTCTTCTCATTTTGCTTTTTTCCCCTTCTTTCCTTCCTTTGCTTCTACCCTCTCTCCCTTTTCTATCTATCTATCTCCTATCCAATCCTGATTAATCTTTCAAAAATCCAAGCATAGACTGATCTGGCTGCGGCACGGATGGGGTGCCATCACCACCTGTTGAACTTCACTCAAAGGATCATTACTGAACCTGTTAGAATAAAATAAAAAATAAAAATAAAAGCCAGCTTCCTTCATTTGGTCACAGCCCAAAGCTGCTGTGTCTCTCAGCCTTGGCACCTTGAAGATATGTGGTACTTGCAACTCCTGGAGTTCCCCAGGCAGCCACTAAGTGAGTGGCCATAAGGTCGAGGACTCCCAGTAAATCTGATTGGTGGGTCGCCCTCCCAAGCCAGCTGTGGGGCAGCTCTGCTCGCACCCCTTCATGCACAACCTGGAAATAAGGAGGAATTTTCTGACACCCATGGAACAGAAGTTGTGGGAGCTCCATCCCTGGAGGCTTCCAAGAAGAGACTGGACTGCCATCGGTCAGAAATGGTGTAGGGTCTCCTGCTTGGGCAGGGGGTTGGACTAGATGACCTACAAGGTCCCTTCCTACTTTGTGAATCTGTTATCTGTTATACACTTATTTCTGCTCTTTCCCCAGAGGAGTCTTCGGCAGCAGGAATTCACCTCCCTGGAGGAGAAACCTCAGTTCCCGGGAGCCTCGGCCGAGTATATCGACAAGCTGGAATTCATTCAACCCAACATCATTTCGGGGATCCCCATTTACCGGGTCATGGACCGGCAGGGCCAGATTGTCAACCCCAGTGAGGACCCCCAGGTGAGATTTAGGCCAGGGGCCCCCAACCTTAGCAACTTGAAGACCTGTGGACTTCAACGCCCAGAATTCAACTCTTAAAGCTTTGCTGGCTGAGGAACTCCCAGAATTCCTCAGCCAGCAAAGCTTGAAGACTTGTGGCCTTCAACTCCCAGAATTCCTCAGTCAGCAAAGCTTGAGTGGCCTTCAACTCCCAGAATTCCTCAGCCAACCTTTGGGCATGCCCACTCATTGCAGGCCCTGCCGTTCTTCCATAGATCTGGATCAGGTCAGGTGGGGACAGAAGCCTAGATCAGTGGTCTCCAACCTTGGCAACTTTAAGACTTGTGGACTTCAATTCCTCTGGTTGAGGAATTCTGGGAGTTGAAGTCCACAAGTCTTCAAGCTTTGCTGGCTGAGGAATTCTGGGAGTTGAAGTCCACAAATCTTAAAGCTTTGCTGGCTGAGGAATTCTGGGAGTTGAAGTCCACAAATCTTAAAGCTTTGCTGGCTGAGGAATTCTGGGAGTAGAAGTCCACAAGTCTTAAAGTTGCCAAAGTTGGAGACCCCTGATCTAGGCTTCTGCCCCCACCTTACCTGCCCCCCCAAAAAACAGGCCTAAAAACCCGATTTTCACTTTCCCCCCTCCCTGCCTTTGCAGATTTCCCAGGAGGAAGTGCTGAAGTTCTACAAGAGCATGACGCTGCTCAACACCATGGATCGAATCCTCTACGAGTCCCAGAGACAGGTGGGAGGATGGCAGGCAGGGAGGGAGGGCGGGTCAGGACAGGGGATCTCTGGGTGGCCCCTCGTGCCAACACCATGGGGTGACCGTTGGCATCCGGGTCCAAGACAAGAGATCGGCTGTCACCTAGAAAGCCTTATCTGGCAGGGGGGGCCAGGGGGCTGCCGGGATATAAACCGACGGCAAACTGCACTCCTTACTGGCACTGATGATGTAAGCTGGTTGGGTAGTGAAATGTCTGCAATAAAACAAACAAGCTCAGAGAGCACCAAGGCCCCCACAATCCTCTTCTTCCTCCTCTTCCTCCTCATCCCCTTCTCCTCCTCCTCCTCCTTTCCACAAACACAGCATGCCCATGTAGCACTGATGATGTTACCTAGTTTGATAACGAAACGTCTACAAGAAAACAACCAAAACATCAAGGACCCTTCCTGTCAACCCTGAGCTACTAATATTCTCCTTTATTAGCCTCTTTTCGGCTTTGGACCTGAAGCCCCGGGCCAGCATTCACAGTCCCGGCCTCCTTTTTATTCCCAGGGGCGAATTTCCTTTTATATGACCAATTACGGGGAAGAAGGCACCCACGTGGGCAGCATCGCAGCTCTGGATGACGCTGACCTGGTCTTCGGACAGTATCGAGAAGCAGGTGAGCCTCCGCCAGGCGTTTTCTTCTTCGGCCATAGTAGCTAAGCAGCCACCAGGGGGCAACATTTCAAAGGAGAGGACTAGAATCTTGGTTTACAAGATAACAGATAATCAAGAGTTGGAAGGGACCTTATAGGTCATCTAGTCCAACTCCCTGCCCAAGAAGGAGACTCTACACCGTTTCTGACAGATGGAGAGTCCAGTCTCTTCTTGGAAGCCTCCAGGGATGAAGCTCCCACAACTTACGAGGGCAACTTCTGTTCCTTTGTTTGATTGTTCTCCCTGTCAGAAAGTTTCTCCTTATTTCCATGTTGAATCTCTCCTTGTTCAGTTTCCATCCATTATTCCTTTTCTGGCCTTTGGGTGCTTTAGGAAATAGCTTGACCCCCTTCCTCCCCTCTGTGGTAGCCCTTCAAATATTGGAACCCTGCTCTCCTGTCTCCCCTGGTCCTTCTCTAGACTAGCCAGGCCCAGTTCCTGCAACTGTTCATCATAGGTTTTAGTCTCCAGTCCCCTCATCATCCTGGTTGCTCTTCTCTGCACTCTTTCTAGAGTCTCAACATCTTTTTTATAGTGTGGTGACCAAAACTAGATGCAGTACTCCAGGTGTGGTCTTTCTAAGGCTTTATGGAGTGGTATTACTACCTTACTTGATCTTGATTATATCCCTCAGTTAATTGCAATTTAGGATCGCAATGACTTTTTTTGGCTGCTTTTGGTTTATTACGAGTTTGGTGTGGCTTTATCCCGAGACCTGTGCGGGACAATATTTCCACCTTTTCTTTATTCTACCTGGATGGCTTGTATCCGCCTTTTATTATTTTGACCAATAAGGCAGAGAAAGTATCCAACCCACCTTCCTCCTCCTATTTTCCCCACAATAACCAAAAAGGGTGGGATTCCTAAATCAACCACCGGTTCTCGGCTGGGTGGGCGGGGCCATGGTGGGCGGGGCCTACCAGAACTGTTTTTCACCTTCCCCAGAATCCGGAGGCTTCCCTCAGGCCTCTGGGAGGGCGAAAACGGCTTCCGCCGGCCCCAGAGGCCCAGTAGAAGCCGGAAACAGGGCCGTTTCTGGACTTCTGGAACTTCCATTAGGAGGGCCATTTTTCGCCCTCCCAGAGCTTCAACACGGATCCTGCATTTACCTGCATCCAAAACAGGCCATGTAGGGACTCCGGGGAGGGGAGGGGAGGGGTGAGTACGGCCAACAGGTTGGTTCAACTCCCAGTCGACGAACCAGATGTAAATTTAACATCTGGTTTGCCTGAAGTGGCCCGAACCGGCTGAATCCCACCCCTGATAACAGCCTTGAGAGGTGAGTTGGGTCTCCCAGCTGTCTTTTATGGATGAGACGGGACTAGAACTCCCAGTCTCCTGGTGATTGGCCCATAATCCCCTAAGCAGCTTTCATGCTCAAGAGGAACTAGAACTCACCATCTCCTGGTGATTGGCCCAAAGTCACCCAGCTGGCGTTCTTGCTTAAGGTGGGACTAGAGTTCCCATTCTCCTGGTGATTGGCTCATAGTCAACCAGCTGGCTTCCATTCTTAAGGTGCGACTAGAACTCACAGTCTCCTGGTGATTGGCCCAAAGTCACCCAGCTAGTTTTCCTGTTTAAGGTGGGACTAGAACTCTCAGTCTCCTAGTGATTGGCCCAAAGTCACCCAGCTGGCTTTCATGGCTAAGGCGGGACTAGAACTCACCGTCTCCTGGGTGATTGGCCCAAAGTCACCCAGCTGGCGTTCTTGCTTAAGGTGGGACTAGAGTTCCCATTCTCCTGGTGATTGGCTCATAGTCAACCAGCTGGCTTCCATTCTTAAGGTGCGACTAGAACTCACAGTCTCCTGGTGATTGGCCCAAAGTCACCCAGCTAGTTTTCCTGTTTAAGGTGGGACTAGAACTCTCAGTCTCCTAGTGATTGGCCCAAAGTCACCCAGCTGGCTTTCATGGCTAAGGCGGGACTAGAACTCACCGTCTCCTGGGTGATTGGCCCAAAGTCACCCAGCTGGCGTTCTTGCTTAAGGTGGGACTAGAGTTCCCATTCTCCTGGTGATTGGCTCATAGTCAACCAGCTGGCTTCCATTCTTAAGGTGCGACTAGAACTCACAATCTCCTGGTGATTGGCCCAAAGTCACCCAGCTAGTTTTCCTGTTTAAGGTGGGACTAGAACTCTCAGTCTCCTAGTGATTGGCCCAAAGTCACCCAGCTGGCTTTCATGGCTAAGGCAGGACTAGAACTCACCGTCTCCTGGTGATTGGCCCAAAGTCACCCAGCTGGCGTTCTTGCTTAAGGTGGGACTAGAGTTCCCATTCTCCTGGTGATTGGCTCATAGTCAACCAGCTGGCTTCCATTCTTAAGGTGCGACTAGAACTCACAGTCTCCTGGTGATTGGCCCAAAGTCACCCAGCTAGTTTTCCTGTTTAAGGTGGGACTAGAACTCTCAGTCTCCTAGTGATTGGCTCATAGTCACCCAGCTGGCTTTCATGCCTAAGGCAAGGCTAGAACTCACCATCTCCTCATTTGTAACCTGTTCCTTAACCATAAAACCAAACTGCCCAACCTTGACCTTGACCCTTACGTTAGTATCTTGAGCCCAGAGACAAGGCGTTTTGGGAGCACGCTTGGCACGTTGCAACAGCTGGTACCTCTTTAAAGCAGCCGCATGTTGCATGATAGCCTCATGAACCCAGGATAAGGCTTGTTTGAGTGAGTCAGTGTCAAAGGACTTCGTATCTGGGATTGACCAGCCTGGCTTGTTTTGAACGGAGGAGGTACCAGGAACAGAAAGACATCAAACACGGCCTGGCCTCCTATTGGCACCCACTGAACCGTCTGGCCTCTCTTTTCTGGAATCCAGCAGCTTCGTTTAGGGGAAATGGAGCTGCTGGAAATAATCCTCTTTAAGGAAGCACCAACAATACAAGTTGGTGGATTACAGGCAGTTGAAAGGGGAGAGGGATTAAGCAGGCAGCTAGTCAAGCAGTTGCTTTGGAACAGGCTGTAGAGTGGGGTTTTTTTGGTTTCTAATACGAGGGGTTGCAGTAAATGTGGGGTATGTATGCTACTCAGAGTCAGTAGCGACTGGGGAGGGAGTAGAAAGGAAAGAGAAGAAAGGAAAGGAAAAGGAAAGAAAGAAAAAGAAAGAAAGGAAAGAAAGAAAGAAAGAGAGAGAGAGAGGGAGAGAGAAATGGAGAGGGAGGGAGGGAGGAAGAGAGAGGGAAGGGAGGGAGGGAAGGAAAAAAAAGAGTAAGAAAGAAAGAGAAAGGGAAGGAGAGAGAAATGAAGGGAGGAAGGGAAGAGGGAAGGAAAGAGAGAGGGAGGAGGGAAGAGAGGGGAAGGAAGGGAGAGAGGAAGGGAAGGAAGGAAAAAGAAGAAAGGAAAGAAAGAAAAAAGAAAGAGAAAAAGGAAGGAGAGAGAAGGGAGAAAAGGGAAAGAAGGAGGGGGAAAAAGGGAAGAAGGAGAGAGGGAGGAAGAAAGAAAGAAATCTCAGCTTATCGCTATTATTTTGTGATTTCGTCTCATAAATACCTTTTATTCCTTTTATTACCTCCCACCCCCAACACACAAAGAGGTTAACCACAACATCTGGCACAGTGTCAAAGCCAGCTGAAGCTTCCAACCTGGTCTCTCTCTCTCTTTCCCTCCCTCCCTCCCTTTCTCCCAGGTGTGCTGATGCACCGGGGATACCCCCTGGACCTCTTTATGGCCCAATGCTACGGCAACACCAGCGACCCCGGGAAAGGCCGCCAGATGCCCGTGCATTACGGCTGCAAAGACTTGAACTTCGTCACCATCTCGTCCCCGCTGGCCACCCAGATCCCACAAGGTGAGGCATCGTCGGAGTCCAGGTGTTTTCCTTCTTGGTGACCCCGGCAGACCCCACCCGCTCTTCTGACCTAGGCTTCCCCAACAGCACGAAGCCGACTCCTCGTCCCCATAAACCCCTTTTATTGAGTTTACAGTGAATTTCTCTCCAGCAAAGTCCCAGCAAACAGTCTTTCAAGAGATTTCACAACTACGGGCCTTTATCAGGCTTGGAGAGCTGCCAGGTCGATATCTTACGGACGCCACACCGTAGCAGACAATACTTGGCAAGAAGTCAGGAACAGATCTTCATTCAAATGAACTAATTGTCTCCTGCAAACCCCACTCTCCTTTCGCTCTTCTTTTATTCCCTGGAATGGGTTGCCCCCGGAGTTACGTACAGCCACGAACCTGGGGACCTTCAGGCGTGCCTTGAAAACCTGGCTCTTTGACCAGGCCGGCTTGGGCTGATTTTAGATTTGGGTGTTTTACTTTTTTATTAAATTTTAGGGTTTTAGGGAAGGGTTTTAATTGTTTACAGCCAGGGTTTTAGTTTAATTTAGTTTTAATTTTTCACATATTTATTGTTTTAATTGTACGGCTGTGCACCGCTCCGAGTCCTTCGGGAGAGGAGCGGTATATAAATAAATATTTATTATTATTTTATTATGGGAGGGGCCATTCACCGTCCACCTGTGCCTTTACTCCCAAGTTGATCCTTGTTCCTTAGCTGTTGTTCCCTTCATCTGGCAACTCTGCGCATGCACACACTGGGAACAGGCTCCAGCTGTTCTTCTGCCTCACTGATGTCCGACTCCGAAGGCAGCTGATAACTGTCAGACAGCTCTGGCCCTGTGATGATCCATGGTGTGGCACAAAGGCAACACAGTCAGATAGTCAGTAGGAGTCCCTTTTGTTATCTCCGTCTTTGCCCTCAATGTCCTGGTTCCCTTCTGGGCTGGAGAAAAACTCTCCCAAGAACAGCCTTTGGCTGCAGAGAATCAAGTCCAAAACGTGGTCAACAAAAACTGTAACTATAAGTCCAAACAAGGCAAAATGAGGTCATTAGTCCGGCAGGGCAGGAGCAAGAATTCCAGACACGAAGGTACGGCAATAACTCAACACGGTTGGGAGGATGCCAGGAATGTAGATAAGAAAAGTCAACACAAGATAAACTCACGTTTGTTCCCAGCAGGTGCCGCACGCAGCATACATCTCTTTTAAACTCTTTTCCCAGATGAAGGGAATCAGGGCCCTTTCCTCTTCCGTAAGCCACGCAACCCACATTGCTCCCTTCTCCATTCCTCCCTGCGTGACCTAGGATGAAGAGGCGGTGGGCCTGGGTCTTCCTCGGAACTCCCTCTCCCTTGTTCTACCTCTTCCCTGCTTTGCCCAGCCGGACTTTGCCCTTCCCCAGTTTCCTCCACAACCAAAGGAGCCACACTCCCACTTCCTGTCGACTGTTTGCCTTCCTCCTCGGATTCAGACTCTGACAGGGGCACGACAGGCCCCATCTCTGCTTCCGATGCAGAGCCGTCGTCAGAGCCTTCCCCAGACTGGCCCATGCTCCTCCCCAACCTCCTCACTGTCCGAGCCAACACAGGCTCTTATATTTGAGGAAACCCTCCCCCCTCCCCAAGAAGGAACGGCCTGACCCCTTCTCTCTCCTTCCCTTGCTAGCGGTGGGGGCCGCCTACGCCTTCAAGCGGGCGAACACAAACCGCATCGTCATCTGCTACTTCGGCGAAGGGACGTCCAGTGAGGGGGATGCCCACGCGGGCTTCAATTTTGCCGCTACCCTCGAATGCCCAGTCATCTTTTTCTGCCGGAACAACGGCTACGCCATCTCCACTCCGACATCCGAACAATACCGGGGCGACGGAATCGGTGAGACAAATAACCAGTCATAAGCCGAGGACTCCCTGAATTCTTGTTTTAGGAACCTTTCTGCAATCCTCAATCCAGAAACCTTCCTAGATCTAGATTTTAAAACTCAACTCAAATTTAAATTTAAACCTTTAATTTAAATATATATATATATATATATACTTTGTATTACAACACCCTGTTAAGCCCCAATTAAGGGAGAAAGCATACTGCTTTCTTTTCTGTCTTTCGGCTCATCACCAGAGACCATACCGACAGAAAGCTATTTGTTTCGTTGTCTTTTGTTTACATGTGTGTAAGGTTTTGAGCTGATAATTTAAATAATAAATAAGGGAGACTAGGATAGATCTATTTCGAGCTAGTTAGCTCTCTTCAGCTAGCCATACCCTTACTGGGATTCGAACCAGGGAAGTATTACATGTGAGGCAGTTGTAATTGCCACTATACCATTTGACTCTATCCTTATCAGCTGAGGCAGGGGAATAAGTATATACTTTGTATTACAAAGTATATATATATATATATATCTTTGGTTCTTCGGGTTTTCTCCCGCGTAGAGTTGGAAATATCTAGGCGACGTTTCGATGAAGTCTCATTCATCATCTTCAGGCTTGTGTCTTCGGCCTTGTGCTTCTCAGAGTGATGTGAGCTTGCAGCTGCTTCTTCCTTTTAACTACTAGTGGGGGTGTGTCTTGATTGGGTGGGGGCTTGGCTGTGTTCTGATTGTCGCCTAGATATTTCCAACTCTACGCGGGAGAAAACCCGAAGAACCAAAGATCCACATACAAATACCCGCGAAAATCTCCGAAAACAAATATATATATATATATATATATATATATATATATATATATATATATATATATGTTAGCAGGAGGGGGTCTGGAAAGATGAGAGTCCCAGTGTGTTCATAGGTCTTGTTGCACCTCCCAGCTGCCCGGGGTCCCGGTTACGGCATCCAATCTATCCGTGTGGATGGCAACGACGTCTTTGCCGTGTATAACGCCACCAAGGAGGCCCGGCGCCGAGCCGTGGCTGAAAACCAACCGTTCCTCATTGAGGCTATGACCTACAGGTGGGTGTGGAGCAGTGGTGAGATTCAAATGTTTTTACTACCGGTTCTGTGGGTGTGACTTGGTGGGCGTGGGTGGCTTGGCTGGGCGGGCGTGGCGTGGGTGTGGCAGGGGAAGGTTCAAGCAAAATTTGGGAGGAAAAAAAAATACTTTTACCTTTGCAAAAACAGCTTTGCCTCTTGAAAATACAGGTAGTCCTCGACATACGACCACAATCGAGCCCCCAATTTCTGTTGCTGAGTAAGACCGTTGTTAAGTGGATGTCTCTGTTGCACAGGTGCTAAGTGAATCACTGCAGTTGTTAAGGTTACTAATTCGGTCGTTAAGTGAATCGGGCTTCCCCATTGAATAGAATAACAAGAATTGGAAGGGACCTTGGAGGTCATCTAGTCCAACCCCCTGCTCGAGCAGGAGAGTCTACTCCAAATACCGTATTAGCCTCTATTTAGGATCGAACTCACAGCCTCCTGATTGTGAGGCAAGAGCAAAAGGGGATCGATCACGTGGTCCTGGGGACACGGCAACCGTCATAAATAGGAGTCGGTTGCCAAGCGTCTTGAATTTGGGTCACGTGACCATGTGGATGCCTCAACAGCCGTAAGTGTGGAAAATGGTCCCAACCAATGGTGGGATTCAAAAAAAATTACTATCGGTTCTGTGGGTGTGGCTTGGTGGGTGTGGCAGGGGAAGGATACTGCAAAGTCCCCATTCCCTCCCCACCCCACTAACCTACTTTCCAGCTCTGTTCTCCTGTGCAGGGCAACCAAAGACCAGCCGATCAGCTGTGGGCATGGCTTGGTGGGTGTGGCATTGTGTGGGTGTGGCTTGGTGGGCGTGGCAGGGAAAGGATACTGCAAAATCTCCATCTCTCCCCACCCCACTAACCTGCTTTCCAGCTCCGTTCTCCTGTGCAGGGCAACCAAAGGAGACCCAGCCAATCAGCTGGGACTCGATGGGAGGCGGAGCATAGATGGGGGCGGGGCCAGTCAGAGATGGGATTGGCCGGTTCTTTGAACAACTCAAAAAAATTTTCGCTACCTGTTCTCTAGATCCTGTGAGAACCGGCTGAATCCCACCTCTGCTGTGGAGGTGAAAGCTGGAATGGACCAGGGGGTTGGAAGAGGGGTCTGGCCAAAATCAACTTGGTGGTCTCCCCCCACCCCCCCCCTCCCCCTGCCGCCTTCTTCTCCCAGGATCGGGCATCACAGCACCAGCGACGACAGCTCAGCTTATCGCTCCGTGGACGAAGTCAATTATTGGGACAAGCAAGACCATCCCATCTCACGACTCCGTCACTACATGGCGAGCCGGAACTGGTGGGACGAGGAGCAGGAGAAGAGCTGGCGGAAGAAATCGCGCAAACGGGTCAGTGGCTGAGCCGAAAGATATACGCGCCTCCCGGGGGCCGGTAGGACTGAGGGCGGCCAATTAAATTTTCCTCCAAAGTCTCAGAGACAACATCCACTGCGGAGATCCTCAGTCATCCAGGTCAGGATTATCCCAAAGATGCTTTTTTAAAGAGCCATCCCCTGGGAATCACCCCAAAAAAGGAAGGCTACTTCAGCTGAATTCTAGAAAACAGCAATAGCACTTAGACTTGTATGCCGCTTCACGCTGCTTTTGCAGCCCTCTCTAAGCGGTTTACAGAGTCAGCCTCTGGCTCCCAAACAATCTGGGTCCTCATTTTACCCACCTTGAAAGGACGGAAGGCTGAGTCAACCTTGAGCCGGTCAGGATCGAACTGCTGGCAATGAGCAGAGTCAGTCTGCAATACTGCTTTCTAACCAGAGGGAGGGAGGAAGGAAGGAACAGCAGTTAGGCTGTATATATTCAGTGCTTCCAGCCCTCCCTAAGCGGTTTTGCAGAGCCAGCCTCTTGCCCCCAACAATCTGGGTCCTTATTTGATCCAGGAAGGAAGAAAGGAAGGAAGGAGAGAGGGCATGTGGAAGGAAGGAAGGAAGGAAGGAAGGAAGGAAGGAAGGAAGGAAGGAAGGAAGGAAGGAAGGAAGGAAGAGAGGGCATCTGGAAGGAAGGAAGGAAGGAAGGAAGGAAGGAAGGAGAGAGGGCATGTGGAAGGAAGGAAGGAAAGAAGGAAGGAAGAGAGGGCATCTGGAAGGAAGAAAGGAAGGAAGGAAGGAAGGAAGGAAGGAAGAGAGGGCATCTGGAAGGAAGGAAGGAAGGAAGGAAGGAAGGAGAGAGGGCATGTGGAAGGAAGGAAGGAAGGAAGGAAGGAAGGAAGGAAGGAAGGAAGGAAGGAAGGAGAGAGGGCATGTGGAAGGAAGGAAGGAAGGAAGGAAGGAAGGAAAGCTAGCAATAGCAGTTAGGCTTTATACAGTATATTCAGTGCTTTTCAGCCCTCTCTAAGTGGTTTTACAGAGCCAGCCTTTTGCCCCCAACAATCTGGGTCTTCATTCTACCGACCTCGGAAGGAAGGACGGAAGGCTGAGTCAACCTTGAGCCGGTCAGGATTTCAGTCCTGGCAGTGTGCGCGAGCCAGGCGGGTTGGGACTAGATCTCCCAGGTCCCTTCTGCTTCACTGTCGCGTTTCCCCTCCCTCCCCCGCCCACCCGCCTTCCTTCGTTCTCCAGGTGATGGAAGCCCTCGAGGAGGCCGAGCGGAAGCTGAAGCCCAAACCTCAGCTGCTCTTCTCGGACGTCTACAGCGAGATGCCCTGGCACATCGCCAAGCAGCAGACTTCGCTGGAGCGTCACCTGAACCAATATGGAGAACATTACCCTCTGGATCACTTCGAGAAGTGAATCCCGGCCTAGCGGGGATGCCCTTCCTCCTACCCCGAGGGCTGGTGCCCCCCCATCACCACCACCACGCCAGGGTGCTAGTCGGGCCTGTTGACACCCCCAGCACCCATCCCCGGTCGCCCCCCATTCAAAATCTCTCTTTCTTCCGTTCTGGGGATGCCCATCCGGTATTCCATCTATCCATCCATCCATCCATCCTTCATTTTCGGCTGGAGTAATCTCTGCATCCCGTTGAGATTTTCTTCCCAAAGTGGGCCGCTTTGCTTTATGGCCGTTCCACCTCGATGTTTCCTTTTCCTTTTAAAGGCCAGCCCAAAAGAAGAGAGAGGGGTGGGTTTCGTCAGCCTGTGGCAAGAGACCGAAGTAAGGAGGGGCGAGCCCCACACTTTCTGGAGACAGTTAAAAAAAGGGGGTTTAACGCATCGCTAGGTGCATTTCTGTACATGCCGGTGGCGACGATCACTACTACATGCTAACGGTGCCGAGCATTTAATTTAGAACTGGGGAGAAGGTGGGTTTCCTTTCGGCCCGCTTTGATCTTCGAAGACTTTGCCTTGAATTTGGTTTCTGGATCGAGGGATGCTCCCTCTCCTTCTGGGTGCTTGGAAAATATAGAGCTGGGCTGGCACTATTTGGGTTCTGAGATATAGTCTGGCGTTGGGGCCCTGCCTGGCATTCTGTTTCTCGAGCAACATACCCATCTTTTACGATTCAAACCGGCCCTCGTCACCCTAGCTGTCCATTTTTGATTGCTCCTCCTCTCTTCTCTTCCCGGGAAAGAAAGAAAAGTCCCTTTCCCCTTCATTTTCAAAGCATAGGGGAGTTGCTTTCCTTGTAGCTACTACTTTGTCACTATAGCAATAGTCAGAGGGTCTTAATAGCAATAGCTGTAGGGTTTTTACAGAAAGTTGGTGGGAACTGAGTTTTAGAAATGAGCATTCAAGGATTGAATAGCCTCAAGTGATCCAAGCTAGGGTCATTTTTTATTTTTATTTTTCGCACAAAAAGTTGGGAAAAGCTGCAGGTATTTTTCCCTTAAAAAAGCACAGAAAACTCTCCCAGCTCAACGGTGATGGACTGGAGTTGCCTTAAACTTGCTGCTTTAATAGACTAGGGAGTTTTCTCTGGGTTTTGGCACATTCACAATTTCACTCACTGTCCAGCCCCAAATTCAGCTAGCAAATCTGGTGTCTCCTTAGCGTCCTGCTGTGGAAAGGGTTCAATTTGTCCGATTGCTCTCCGGAGGGGAATATCTTTTTAGGAAAATCCGTAGGCTCCTGAAGAAGGCTTGAAGTGAGGTGCCCCCCCACACACACACCTCCCGTGTTCCACTGTGGAAAGAGACGTGATAAATTTATTTGCCGGAGCACGGAGATCGGTTTCGAATGCTTAAAACGCTTAAAAGGCAGGAGTGGGCTGTTACCGGTTCATACCGGTTCAGCCGAACCGGGTGTTAATTTTACATCTGGTTCGCCAAACTGGTAGTTGCAACGACTGGCTGGCCCTGCCCCTCCCAGGGGTCTCCAAGCGACCCATTTTGGATCCCAGATATGTACAGGGAGTACATGGAGCCTGGGAAGGGTGAAAAACGGGCCTCCCAGAAGGCCCGTTTCTGGCCTCCGGAGTCCGGGGAGGCTGTTTTTGTCCTCCCGGAGGCTCAAGGAAAGCCTTTGCAGCCCAGGGAGGGCGAAAACAATCCCCCCCCCCCCCAGCTGTGGTGCAGGAGGCTGACTAGGCCACGCCCACCATGGCCAGGCTTACCCAGCAGCCGGGCAGAGAACCGGTTGCTAAATTATTTTGAAGCCCACCCCTGCTCTAAGGGGTGTCTTTCTGAGAAAACGGTTGCCAAAAACGAATGTTTGTGGATTTTCTTCGGGAAGGAAATGACTTTCAGCAAGTGGGGGGGGGGGGAGAGGATGGA
Organism: Bungarus multicinctus; assembly: GCA_023653725.1. Taxonomy (NCBI): domain Eukaryota; kingdom Metazoa; phylum Chordata; class Lepidosauria; order Squamata; family Elapidae; genus Bungarus; species Bungarus multicinctus. The sequence goes on along the minus strand of CM042835.1, from coordinate 3,751,489 downwards.
AAACTTTGCACCGGGTTGGTTTTTAGAAATGAATAAATATGGGGATTGCGAGGAACGAGACGCAGGGAATCTGGGTTCGAACGTCTCCTTGTGGATGTTTCCTGCAAAATTTTCTTTCCCGACGCCACCCTCAGTGGAATTCACGCTGTTCTGTTACTCTTACTCAAAAGCTGTTACAACTGAAAATAACGATTATTAGCGGGTTAAAGGGAATAATGGGTGGATGCCAGCCTATCTAATCGCACATATGGGGCAAGTTGGAAAATCAATAAATATATATTTTTTTTGGCCAACGGCGCCCGTGTGTGAGAATACCTGTGGAGGAGCACCATCTGCTCCGCGACGTATCAACATGTTCTTCTCAGCATGTTTGCGTGTGTGTGTGTGTTGTGTGTATTGGCGTAGCTTTCCTGGCTGCCTCTTTGCAAAAAAAAATCTTTCTGGATCTGGGCGCACTTCGCACAGTCACTTCTGCCCTCGTTATCTCCCGCTTGGATTATTGCAATGCTCTCTACATGGGGCTCCCCTTGAAGAGTCTCCGGAGGTTGCAGTTAGTTCAGAATGCAGCGGCGCGGGTGATCGTGGGCACCCCTCGGGGCGCCCACGTAACATCACTTCTCCGCAGGCTGCACTGGCTTCCTGTGGCCTTCCGGATTCGATTCAAGGTGGTACTGATGGTATTTAAAGTGCTCCATGGCTCGGGACCTGGGTATTTACGGGACCGCCTGCTGCCACCAACAACCTCCCGCCGCCCAGTACGCTCCCACAGGGTCGCCCTACTTGGGGTACCGCCACCTGATCGTTGTTGGCTGGCGGCCCCGAGGGTGCGTGCTTTCTCTGTGGGAGCCCCCTCCCTGTGGAATGATCTCCCCCCGGAGATACGAGCCATGACAGATATCCTCTCCTTCCGGCGCGCAGTTAAGACCCTATTTTTTAAACAGGCTGGCCTGGCCCAGTAAGGGTCTATGGGGTTTTAAGTTAATAGGGTTTTTTAAATTTTAATCTCATTTTTAAAATTTTTCGGGATGCAGCCACATCTATGTTTAATCTGGTTTTAAATTCTATTTAATTTTGTAACTTTGTATTTTATGTATTTATTAGGCTGTACACCGCCCCGAGTCCCTTTTGGGAGAGGGAGCGGTATAGAAATACGAACAATAAATAAATAAATAAATTTTGAGATTTACTAGAGATGCTCTGCAGGAAATACAGGTAGTCTTCGACTTACAACAGTTCATTTAGTAACTGTGATGACCCAAAGGGGTGTGGCACAAAGGCAACCCAATCAAATAAGCAAGAAAAGTCCCTTTATTATCTCCAACTTTGCCCCCAATGTCCAGGTTACCTTCGGCTGGAGAAAAAATTCTCCCAGGAACAGCCTTGGAGGAAATTCAGTCCGGAAACAAAGTACATACAGACTGTAACTAAAAATCCAAATAAACCAACCTGAAGTAATTAACTTCACAAGGCAGGAGAAGGAATTTCAGACTTGAAAGGATGGCAAAACTCGCAGTTGGGAAGATGCCAGGAACCCAAATAAACCTCAATGAAACCAGATAAATTCCCGATTTGCTCCCAACAGTTTGCTGCGCGCAGCTTCTCTTTTTCAACACTCTGTTCCCAGCTGCAGCTAATGAAGGGAATCAGGGCCCTTTCCTCCCCTGTAAGCCATGCAACCCACGTTGCTCCCTTTTCCATTCCTCTCTGCATGTCCTAGGATGAAGAGGGGATGGGCCTGGGTCTTCCTCTAAACTCCCTCTCCCTTGTTCTACCTCTTCCCTGCTCTGCCCAGCTGGACTTTGCCTTTCCTCAGTTTCTTCCACAGCCAATGGAGCCACACTCCCACTCCCTGTCAGTTGCTCGGCCTCCCCCTCCGAATCAGATTCCGACGGGCATGACAGTTACCGTTCCAAGTTACAACGGCACTGAAAAAATGTGACATGGCCAATTTTCACACTTCAGACCGTTGCAGCATCTCCATGATCACGTGATCAAAACCGAGACACTTGGCCACTGTCTCTAATTTATGACACTTGTAACATCCCAAGGTGACGTGATCCCCTTTTGCGACCTTCCGCCAAGGAAAGTCAATGGGGAAGCCAGATTCACTTAACAACCGGGTGACTAACTTAGCCCTTGCCTGGATTCACTTAACAACGGTGGCCAGGAAAGTTCTAAAAGGAGGGAAAGTTCACTTAGATGTGTCACTTAGCAACGGAAATTTTCAATTGTCGTAAGTGGAGGACTACCTGTAACCTGCTTTCAAGATCCAAGCCCAACGTTTTCCCCTCTTCACACAAATCGCCAGTCAATGTTCTCCAAGACCGATGGTGCCCAAGTCACATTTTTATTACAGCAGGAGGTTGTTACAGCCGTGGGTAGGAGAGGTTGGGGCATCTCATTTTTCCCCCTCCCCATTTTGTCAAGTCAAAAGCAACTGAGCTCTCTTTAAACCAGGGGTGTCAAAAACTTTTCACCCGCCCAGAGGCTGGAGGAAAGCCTCCCAGGGTTAGGGAGGGCAAAAATGTCCTCCCATGCAGGAGGCCTACTAGGCCCCGCCCACCCCTCCCCTCCCAGGAGTCCCCAGGCACCTCATTTTGGGCCCCCAGAACTTGAGTTTGATACTCCTGCTCTAAACCATCAGCAATAGCAATAGTCCTTAGGCAGGAGTGGGATTCAAATTTTTTTAAACAACCGGTTCTGTGGGCGTGGCTTAGTTGGTGGTCGTGGATTGGTGGTCATGTTATTGGCTGAGTATGGCCAACTCAATATCTCTCACATCAAGGCACCATCTCCTCGCCTGGCCTCTCATGACTGTGGGGATGCTGTAATAGTCGTAAGTGTGAAAAATGGTCATGTCACTTTTTTCAGTGTCATTGTAATTTTGAATGGTCCCTCCACACAAGCAAAGTACCAGCAAAGGAGGGGAAAAAAACTCCAGAGAAGTTCCTGAGACAGGAAGTCTAGTCCTGCCAAGAATGTAATCAGGGTTAATGGAGAGGCAATTTCTGCAAGCAACCCCAGAATGTTTCCTTCCTGCCTTCCTTACAGGATTAGGCCAGGAATTTCTTCTAACAACCGAACTGCTTAGAATGTTAACAACGGGTTCTAGCGAATAGGTGAGAACTGGTAGAATCCCACCCCTGCCCTTAGGCTTCTATACCGCTTCACATGATGCTTTTGCAGCCCTCTCGAAGGTTTACAGAGTCAGCTAAAAGGAGGGTTTCCTCGGGCGAGGCTCATTGGAGGAATACATTTTGTCCCCTCTCTCTCTCTCCCGTAGTGCCTTCGGCGTAGCAAGGGGGCAGCTGACGGAAACAGTTCAATGTTTACAAGTCCTCAATCCTGTAATTCCTCTGGAAAGGAGAGATGGATATATATTTTTGTCTATCTCGAATACTTCCAAGGGGCTTGGAGTAGAAGACATTCTGACCTGGATGGGTGGAAGTGTCTGCTGAAGGGCCTGGCACAGCAAGTACATTTCTCTACTTTCGAAAGGTGTCCAAGTTTTCTGACCAATTTACAGATTCTGCCCCTTCCCTGTCTCAAACTTGCAAAACCTGACCGTTACGTGAACCTCTTGACAGGTGAAGGATAATACGAGTCTGGACCTCTAAAGTGCATGAATTTTGCTAGAGATGAGATACAGAAATGGTTCCATGAGTCCAAAGGTATAAAGGATCGGTGGAACGGAGAAGGAGATCCTATCGGGCACCAAAACTATCCTAGGGGCCAAATTACATCACTAATAGCATCTTGCCCCTAACAATCTGGGTCCTCATTTGACCGACCACGGAAGGACAGAAGGCTGAGTCAACCTTGAACCGGTCATGATTGAATTGTTGGCAGTCGGCAGCGTTAGCCTGCTATGCTACATTCTCGCCACTGCGCCACCACAGCTATTTTCACTTCCGATGATAGCTTTATTTCCACTTTTCTTCTGCCACGTTGAAACACTCCGTGGTTATTGAGGCTCGGCTTCGTGCCTCGGTTTTTTGGTTTATCCAACTGTGGGAGGGGGGGGGATTGGCCTCCAAATGTTCGGGCCCTCAAAGGAAAAAAATAAAGTAAAACACTTGTGGACAATACTTCACCCTCTGCAATCCAGGTAGGTCGGGTTGGCTAGCCAGAAGTTTGTTTTTTCAGGCCCTCTGAGTTGCCTCCAAATGTGGAGGAAGGTTCCTCTTGGAAATCCAGCTTTTGCCAGCCAATTGGGAGGGCACCGGGTGAGGGAAGCAAACTTGAAGCCCTGGCATTCTCAGGTAAGGCCAGGTGGAGGCTTTCGCCCTTTTCCAACCAGCCTGGTGGAAAAATAAGGATGGTTCTTAGATCTGTAAGCGGCATTTCCTGAACTGTTGATATGGCTCTGCCTTCCACCGGGATATCTCCAGAAAGTCAAACGGGAATTTAAGAAGAGGCCGATCGCAGCCACGTTCACCAGGCCCAAAGGGGGGTGAACATTCCCAGCTCCTGCTCTTCAAAAGCACACTAAAAGTTGGGGGGATGTCCCCTTTGAAATACTCTGATGAGATTTTGGACCTGAGCATCTCTCCGTTGTAGCCCAGAGGACGGAAAAATCCCACGTCATCCGTACCTCCATTCCGTCAGAATCCCGGCGGTTTCTGCGGTTGGGGCTTCAAGGCCTCCTGTCCACATTGGAGATTTGGATCAGTGATTTGCTTCCAGAGGTGAAGGGTTTGCTGGGGGCTGCGGCGATGGACCAAGAGCAGCTGGCTGTGCACGCAAGGGTCTTCCCGGTCCTTCTCGGCAATATCGAAGGTCATGAAGCCGGCGTGGGGCTGAGGAGGGATGCCCAGTGCTTGGAAGCACAGCCCCGTGTAAACGTCGTCGATGGGGTAGAAGGCCACGTGCTGAGAAATGAGGAGGAGCAACGAGGCCAGGGATCCGGAGAAGATGTAGCCCCCGCCTCCCGCATAAGCAGGATATGGCCCCACGTAAAACGACTCCGGCACATAGTATTTACTTCGATGGACCCGGAAGGGCGAGGCGTTGGACATCACCTGCCCCGTGTAGAGGGGCTTGTTGGCATCCACTGAGCTCAGGTACTTCAAGACTTTCGGGGTATTGATGAACACGTCGTCGTCCCCCTTGAGAATGAAACGGACGCCCTGACAATAGTCCAGCGTCCAGCGCAGGAAGAGGGAGTCCTTCAGGGTCAGGTTGAAGAAAGTGTCCTCAAAATCCCACATCAAGATGTCGCCAAAACTCCGACTCTCGAAATGGACCAGGTGTTGCAGGCGGGGCCCAAACTGCCCCTCCGCCGTGCCCAGCAAGAAGACCGTGCGGACGGCCAGCCCGCCGGGCTCTCCTTCTTGCCCCCAAGTGTCCCTCACGGCTTGGCGGGCAGCAAAATTGCCGGGCACGGATTTGATGGCCAAGAGCAGGAAGGTGTTGTTCTTCGTCTCGGCACACTTACGGGGTTCGTTGATCAGGAGGGAATAATTCCTGCAGTCCCCGTAGAGGATGAAATTCTTATAAAGCTCCGTATACGAGTTGAAATGTTTGATCTTGGTGGCTAGTTCCTCCACGTCGGCGCTGGGGCATTTATTCCAGGAAGCGTTGACCGCTGAACCTTCTTCCAACGCCCGGAAGTTTTTGTACTGCTTATCGTTCCAGTAAGCTTTCGCCCGCGGGATGCTGTGGCGGAATTGTTGCAAGGAGACGTTAAAGCGATGGAAGATAAAGGCCGGAGAGATATCCTCGAAAGGCTGCATGGGGGTGATGGAGCCACCTTGCCAACGAACGGCGTGGGGCGTGGGGTATCGTTCTTCTTGCTCGGCCGTCCATTCGATGTAGGCCTTGAGAGCCACCAGGGTTAGCAACGCCGTGGCGATGGAGAGGCACCGGGAAATATTCATTTTTCTCCTCCTGGTAGTAGAGAACAAGCAGCCAACATGCAAAGAGAAAAGAAAAGCAGACAATGAGATTCGTGTTAACTACTACAACTGGATTCACACAACTGGGTCAGAGGTGGTATTCAGCCGGTTTGGAGCGATCCTGGCATAGGAGTAGCAGAAATTGAGTAGTCTGGATCTCAGGGACCACCAAACCCATAATTTTAAATCCCACAGACCACTAATATGAATTTTGACTGACAGTGCCTTGCTGATGTTGGTGGGAAAGTTGGTCCCACATTCCAGAGCTGCAGGAGTCACAGGACCAGTTCTTTGGTCATCCCGAAGCAGCTGCTGCTCCACCCGGGTGCACCGACCTGCCACGGACTGGAGGAGCTGCTCCGGGAAGACCAAAGGGCCAGTCCTGTGACTCCTACAGCTCTGGAATATGGGACCGACTTTCCCACCAACGTCAGCAAGCCACCCTGGGGAGGATTTCTCTCCCCCACCATTGGTCTTACCTCCCAGTTCCAGATCACGTGGCTCTACTCAAGGTAAGGTTTGCGCTTGGCTGAAGGCTGGGGGCCAGCGGGTGGGCGGGCCATGTGGGCGGTGCAATCTTGGGTTCCCGCGCAGCCAGGATTGCTTTGGGGGGGGAAGTGTTTTGGGGAGAAATTTGTCTGTGGACACCAAAATTTTCTCGTGGACCACCAGGGGTCCTTAGCCCACCGGTTGGCGACCACTGGTCTGGAGAACCGGCAGAATACCACCTCTGGCTGGGCCCACCCGCTTGCCCCCGCCGTTAGCTCTCCTATATTCCCTTGCTTTTTTTAGCTCAGCTGATTCGTGCCGTGCCTCAGCTGAGCTAAAAAAAACAGCATAGCTCACTGTCATGCCCTTGTCGGAGTCTGAATCCAAGGAGGAAGACAAACAGCTGACAGGGAGTGGGTTTTCTCCATATGATGACAATCTTCCCTCGGTTGTTAAGTGAATCGCCGTAGTTCTTAAGCAAATAATTCAGTCACTAAACGAATCAGGCTTTCCCCATTGCCTTGCATGGTTGGAAACCGGCTGGGAGGGTTGGAAATGGTGATCCCATGACCCCAGGATCATGCAACCATCATAAATACACGTACTAGTTGCCTGGGGAATTCTGGGAATAGAATAGAACAAGCTGGGAGGGACCTTGGAGGTCTTCTAGTCCAGCCCCTTGCTCAAGCAGGAGAACCTATACTATTTCTGACAAGTGACTGTCTAGTCTCTTCTTAAAAACATGCAATGATGGAGAGCGCCCACGATTTCTGGTGGCAAGCTGTTCCACTCAGGGGTGGGATTCAATTTTTTTAACAACCGGTTCTGTGGGTGTGGCTTAGTTGGTGGGCGTGGCTTGGTGGTCATATGACTGGCTGGGTGTGGCCAACTCAATATCACTCACATCGAGGCATGCATCTCCTCGCCTGGCCTCTCACGACTGTGGGGATGCTGCAACAGTCGTAAGTGTGAAAAACGGCCATAAGTCACTTTTTTCAGTGCCATTGTAACTTTGAACGGTCTCTCCACACAACAAAGTACCAGCAAAGGAGGGGAAAAAAACTCCAGAGAAGTTCCAGAGACAGGAAGTCTAGTCCTGCCAAGAATGTAATAAGGGTTAACGGAGAGGCAGTTTCTGTAAGCAACACCAGAATGTTTCTTTCCTGCCTCCCTTACAGGATTAGGCCAATTATTTCTTCTAACAACCGGTTCTCCAAACTGCTTAGAACGTTAACAACCGGTTCTAGCGAATAGGTGCGAACCGGTAGAATCCCACCCCTGGTTCCACTGGTTAATTGTCCTCACTGTTAGGAGGTTTCTCCTTAATTCCAGGTTCTCATCTCCTTGATGAACTTCCATCCATTGTTTCTTGTGCTGCCTTCAGGTGCTTTGGAGAATAATTTGACCCCGCTCTTCTTTCTGGCAGCCCCTCAAATACTGGAATACCTCTATTATGTCCCCTTTAATTCTTCTTTTCTCTAACATTGCTGCTTAGCCCGTAAAATTGATTTTCAGAGAAGGCTAAAGAGCTTGCAAGCAACCTGCTATCCCATTAGGCCTCCTTACTGCCTCTCTCCACCCCAAATGTGGTCATTAAATGCAGGATGTCGTAGCAGGAAGAATATTCTAATGGCATCTTACGCCAAGTTTCGTGCTGTGTAAGGGTTATGTAAGCAAGAAACCTGGCTTAAGAAGGCATTAAAATATTCTTAATGCAAACATCTGTCTCAAATGCAGCTTTTTCACCCCCCTCTTGGACAAGATTAGCTCTTCTCCAAAGTTGATCAAAACTTCTCCACCACTGTGGGGGCCCTCAGCCTCCATCGATTCAGGTGTGATGATCAGGGGTGTGGCACAAACAACACAGTCAAATAAGCAAGAAGAGTCCCTTTATTATCTCCAACTTTCTCCCAATTTCCCGGTTACCTTCTGGCTGGAGAAAAACTCTCCCAGGAACAGCCTTTGAGTGGAGAATATTCAGTCCAAAACAAGGTACACACAAACTGGAACTTAAAATCCAAACAAATCAAACTGAAGTAATTAGTTTGGCGGGGCAGGAGCAGGAATTTCAGACTTGAAAGCACAGCAAAACTCACACAGTTGGGAAGGCGCCAGGAACACAGATAAGCCACGACGATACAAGATCAATTCATGTTTGCTCCCAACAACTCGCTGTGCGCAGCTTCCTCTTTTATACACTGTGTTCCCAGCTGCAGCTAATGAAGGGAATCAGGGCCCTTTCCTCCCCTATAAGCCATGCAACCCATGTTGCTCTCTTCTCTGTTCCTCCCTTTGTGCCCTAGGATGAAGAGAGGGTGGGCCTGGGTCTTTCTCAATGAATTCCCTCTCCCTTGTTCTACCTCTCTCCTGCTCTGCCCAGCCGGACTTTGCCCTTCCCCAGTTTCTTCCACAGCCAACGGAGCCACACTCCAGCTCCCTATCATCTGTTCGGCCTCCCCCTCCAGGGCAAGACATCAGGCTTGGCCAGAAGTTTTTGCAGAAGAGAGGATGAACCAGTTACGCAGAAAACAATTACTTGGAATTGCACCTTCCGTAACACCTGTGAGTAGGCCATTAAAGTTTTGTGTTGCCAATTCCAAGGTGACTGGCTCCTCCTATCCGTGCCAACATGGCATTTGACTGGCACAAATTTTAAAACTAGGCTTTTCGAACAGGTGAAGGCGCCTGGTAAATTATTGGCAAATACATTTGAAAGAGCAAATTGAAAATATAGGGAGTCTCCAACTTACAATGGCTCGTTTAGTGGCCCCTTGGAGGTTACAATGGCACCGAAATAAAGTGACTTAACAACGGTGTTACTGATTTAACAACTACAAGGATTCCGCTAACAAAATTGCGACAAGAAAGGTCGTAAAAACAGGGCAACAAACACTCAGCAAATGTCTCACTTAGTGACACAAATGTTGGGCTCAGTTGTGGTCGTAAGTTAAGGACTAGCTGTAAGTTTTCCCAAAATGGCTCTTTTTCCCCAGTAAGATTTCTTCCTTTTCTCCAATTTGGGAGAAAGTCTCCCCCAGAAGCCAGAATGAGATATCCAATTATTGGTCTCTTTGATTTCCTACGCATAGACCCAGCTAGGCAAATATAACCAGGAAAATGGGGTTTTTTTGTGAGCAGCCCTGAAGCTTTCAGCCAGAAACCCACAGATTGTCTCTCTCAGCTTGCAAGAAATAAATTCCAAGTATTCCTTTTTCAATGACCGCAATCGGGACCAGCAACATGGCCATTAAGCGAAGCAGTTGCTAAGTGAAACTGCCACTGTGCTTATATGATCTTCCTTCCCTTTTACCTTTATGTTTGTCAATCTCAGCAACAAAGAGGTGTGGACTTCAACTCCCAGAATTCCCCAGCCAGCCTCCATCTTAACAACTGGTAGAAATGTGGCCTGCAACTCCCAGAATTCCCCAGCCAGCCTCCATCTCAGCAACTTGAAGACATGTGGACTCCAACTCCCTAGTCAGCCAAAATCACAGCAATTGGAAGAGATGGCTGGGGAATTCTGGGAGTCGAAGTCCAAACCAGTGGCTGAGATTGACGGACGCCATTCTGCAAACCTATGACAGCCGTCAACGCGAGGGTTGGTCGAACAGTTACTCCTTCCTCACACCCTTTGCAACTGAGAACCGTTGCTAAAGGAAGCCGTCCCTGAACAAGGAGGGCCTTCACCATCTTGCTGGAAGGCAAGCGGCCCATTTTCCTTGCATCAACCATGTCAGGTATTGAGGCTCTAATGCAGTGGTGGCCAACCAGAGGGCCGGGACCTCTGATGGTCCGCGAGAAAATTTTGATGGTCCGCAGAGAAATGTCATCCCCAAAGCAATTAATCCAGGCTGCGCGGGAACTAAAGGCTTGCATTGCTTGCATTCAGAACATCACAAGGCAGTGAGGGGAGGGGAAAATGGCGGAGGGGGGAAACTTGCCCCACTCTCCCCATGCACCTGGCCTGGCCACTGGGCTGCTCCTTTCCGCTTCTTTCTTCTGCTGCTTTTGGCTGCATGCAAGGAAAGCAGCCAAAGTCTTTCTTTCTCTCCTCCAAACTCCGCCAGAAATGAGTCTTTGGGACCCTGCAAGGCATCCTTGCTCCAAGAGGCTGCGCCAGTACGACAAGTCTCACAAAGACTCCTTTCTGGTGGAGTTTGGGGGAGAGAAAGAAAGACTTCTGCTGCTTTCCTTGCATGAAGCCAAAAGTCTCTCTTTCTCTCTCTCTTTTTTCCCCCTTTGAACGGAGATGGAAACAGTATCCTGCGATCCCAAATAAAGAATGATCAATCGATAGGAAAAAGTGGTGGGGAACTTTCTTGCAGACTTTTTGGGGGATTTTCCCAGAGTCTCTGGTCTGCGGGATTTAAAATTATGAGTTTGGTGGTCCCTGAGGTCCAAAAGATTGGCGACCCCTGTGCTAATGCACCTTTGGGGCTGAGCTACCCCCCCCCCAAATAAGAACCAAATAATTATGACCTGCCCCCTGCTTAATAAACCCAGAATACAGGTTGCTCTGCCTGACCTGCAACAGAGTTTATCTGTCCTCTGAACAGTTGAAAACTTGAATTGTACCTATTTATAGAGGTAGACAAAATTCTCCCCAAAAAAAACAAAATACATGAGCCTTATCAGAAAAAACTTCTGGCCGTAAAAAATGTCTTTTCCCTTCACCTGCGGGTTTTTAGTTTTTTTTTTAATCCTGAGAACCGGCTGCTACTGAGCTTCTTTTCAGATCTTCCAAGCAAACCCAGTTTACTCAAGCGTGGTTCCCCTCTCCCCCCGAATAATAGAACTGGAAGGGACCTCGGAGGTCTTCTAGTCCAACCCACTGCTCGGGCAGGAAACTTTTCAAATGATACGATCCTCTCTCACATTTTATTTCTTTAATTTTTATGCCGGCCATCTCCTTTTCCAGGCTGAAAGGAAAACAGGGAGACTGTGATGACTCACAGGGGCGTGGCACAAAGGCAACCCAGTCAAATAAGCAAGGAGAGTCCCTTTATTATCTCCAATTTTGCCCCCAATGTCCAGGTTACCTTCTGGCTAGAGAGAAAAACTCTCCCAGGAACAGCCTTTTAACTGGAAGGAAAATTCAGTCCACAATAAAGTACATACAGACTGTAACTAAAAATCCAGACAATTAACTTGACAGGGCAGGAGAAGGAATTGCAGACTTGAAAACACAGCCAAACACACACAGTTGGGAAGACGCCAGGAACACAGATAAGTAAAGTCAACACAAGATAAACTCAACACAAGATAAACTCAACACAAGATAAACTCACATTTGTTCCCAGCAGATGCCACACTCAGCTTGCATCTCTTTTAAACTCTCATTCCCAGCTGTGGCTAATGAAGGGAATCAGGGCCCTTTCCTCCCCCGTAAGCCACGCAACCCACGTTGCTCCCTTCTCCGTTCCCCCCTGCGTGCCCTAGGATGAAAAGGAGGTGGGCCTGGGGTCTTCCTCTGAATTTCCTCTCCTTTTTTCTACCTCTCCCCTGCTCTGCCCAGCCGGACTTTGCCCTTCCCCATTTTTTTCCACAGCCAACGGAGCCACGTTCCTGCTCCCCTGTCAGCTGCTCGGGCTCCCCCTCTGAGTCAGATTCTGACAAGGACACGACACAGACTGGCTGAAATCTTCCCAAATGCACCAAAAAATATTCAGATTGGCCAGATTGTTATATCCTAGTGTCAGGGTTCCGACAATTGCCCTACTTAACTCATGAGCCTCGAGCCAAGGTTCAAAAAACTTCATAAAAGATTTATTAGGAGCAACATGCTGGCATTAACCTAAATGAAGCCAACTCTGGCATATGTAATTTACAGTCCCCTGTGACCCTGTTTACAACCCCCTTCCCGGGTATGTTATAAATCAGATTCTCCAATGAAGCACGTTCAGGGGCTGGGTGTCATCAATCACATTCTTCAATAAAGATTAGTGATCATTTGAAGTTATGATAGATGCCAAAAACGGTACAGCTGGTTCTCCACTTACAACCACTGGTTTAATGACCAAACTATAACAGCATTGAAAAAAGTGACATATGACCGTTTTTCACATGTATGACCGTTGCAGCATCCCTGGGGTTATGTGATCAAAATTCGGGCATTTGGCAACTGGCATGTACTTATGCCAGTTTTCCAGATTCACTCAAGGACCTCGTGATTCACTTAATAACTGCACAGTGATTTGTAAATGGAGGAAAACTCACTTCATCTTCCTTAGAGAAGGAAGTTTGGGGCTCAAAGCCTACCTGTGTTTTACAAGTCAGATTCTATATTTTGATGGCCAGGGATGATTGGGTGTCAGATCTGAAATGGAAACCGATCAAGGAGAGATTGAACTTAGAAATAAGGAGAAATTTTCTGACAGGGAGAGCAATCGACCGATGGAATAGAAGTTGCCTTCAGAAGTTGTGGGAGCTTCATCCCTGGAGGCTTTCAAGAAGAGATTGGACTGCCACCTGTCAGAAATAGTGTAGGGTCTCCTGCTTAGGCGGGGGGTTGGGCTAGATGACCTACAAGGTCCCTTCCAACTCTGTTATTCTATTCAGGGGACAAAACTAGGTGATTGCAGGCTGCGTGTTTGGTAACCGGTTTGTATTTAGGGCCACAATTTGCAATAGTGGTTTGTTTGGGGGTATTTTTTTTGCTAGAAATGGGTGTTTAGTACCAATTTCTGGCAAATAAAGCATATCGTGGACAATGGATTTGTTTAATGACTCCAGTGTTCCTTTAACAGCTGCCGCAAAAAAATTTGGGTAAAATTGGACACGGTGATGTAATAACATGCTTAACCGCTGACACAGCTTATAACCACAATTCTAGGGTCAATTACAGTTGTAAGTCAAGGATTATTAGCTGTATCTTCACCCCCTCAAGAACTATACATAGTTCTCCAAAAACAGAACCACCCCAGCTTATGTGAAAAGTCCCTGCAGAGGGTGCTTGGATGGAGTCAGCCTCAATGCACAAGGGCAGCCTGGGCTGCCAATTCTAAAAGCTGCTATCTGAGGGGATGTTAGTGCCATTATGGTGGGAGGTGAGCCCAGAAGAATCCGACAGGCAGGCAGTAAAGGAAAAAAAACAACAACCCATCCTATCAGGAGAGCTTTTTTTGGGAAAGGAATGTGCCAGCGGGAGAAGTTTATGGCCAGCTGATATCTTTCCTGGACATAAATAAAATAGCAGGTCAAATTGAAAAGAACTTTGGAACTGTCTGGAGAACAGCCAGAAGCCAGCTAATATTTCTGTCAACGAGTCTGTTGGACTTTGGATGGATGGATGGATGGATGGAAGGAAGGAAGGAAGGAAGGAAGGAAGGAAGGAAGGAAGGAAGGAAGGAAGGAAGGAAGGAAGGAAGGAAGGGGAAGGGAAGGAAGGAAGGATGGATGGATGGATGAATGGATGGATGGATAAATGGAAGGAAGGATGGATGGATGGATGGATGGATGGATGGATGGATGGATGGATGGAAGGAAGGAAGGAAGGATGGATGGATGGATGGGGAAGGGAAGGGAAGGAAGGAAGGAAGGATGGATGGATGGATGGATGAATGGATGGATGGGGAAGGGAAGGAAGGAAGGATGGATGGATGGATGGATGGATGGATGGATGGATGGATGGGGAAGGGAAGGAAGGAAGGATGGATGGAAGGAAGGAAGGAAGGATGGATGGATGGATGAATGGAAGGAAGGAAGGATGGATGGATGGATGGATGGATGGATGGATGAATGGAAGGAAGGAAGGATGGATGGATGGATGGATGGATGGATGGATGGATGGATGGAAGGAAGGATGGATGGATGGATGGATGGATGGATGGATGGATGGAAGGAAGGATGGATGGATGGATGGATGGGGAAGGGAAGGAAGGAAGGATGGATGGAAGGAAGGAAGGAAGGAAGGATGGGGAAGGGAAGGAAGGAAGGATGGAAGGAAGGAAGGAAGGATGGAAGGAAGGAAGGAAGGAAGGATGGGGAAGGGAAGGAAGGAAGGATGGATGGATGGATGGGGAAGAGAAGGAAAGGGAAGGAAAGAGAAGGGAAGGGAAGGGAGGAAAGAAAAGAACAGAATCAGGGAGTTGTGGAAGGGAGGGAGGAGAACAAAAACAGGAGAGAGGGAAGAAAAGGAAGGAAGGAAAGAAGGAAGGAAGGAAAAGAACAGAATCAGGGAGTTGTGGGAGGAGAACAAAAACAGGAGAGAGGGAGGGAGGGAAGAAAAGGAAGGAAGGAGAACAAAAATAGGAAAGAGGGAAGGAAGAAAAAGGAAGGAAGGAAGGAAGGAAGGAAGGAAGGAAGGAAGGAAGAACAAAAACAGAGGCAAGGAGGAAGGAAAGGCACAAGTCACTTTTTTCTCTGCTGTTATAACTTAAATCATTAAACAAGCGTTTCTATACCCAAGCCCGTCACAGCCTCCAAAGCGTCCAAACCCTTATTAGCCCTGGATTTTCCCGCCTGCTCATCCCAAACCCCAAAGCTACTCCACCGCCTATCAGCGGGTTCCCCTTCCGTCCTGGAGGCGGTGTTGAGTAACCAGACTTGCCCTGGCTTGGCACAAAGCACCTCCTAAGAAAGCCAAGTATAATCTCTTTTTTTTTTTTTCCCGATCAGCGAGACCAAAGTTTTAAAAAAGGACCTCCGGTGCCTCCCAGGTTAATGGAGGAAGGAAAGTGGCGGCTGAACCAAAGCCTGGGAAACGTTCTGGGGTTTGCTAAGTGCCTCTGTGAGAAGCCATTTCCCAGCCTGATGGGACTTGGCCCTGTTTTGCTTCTCGTTCCTTGGCAGGGGAATGAAATCCATCTCGGAACGAAAACAACAAGCCAGAGTACATTAGTCTGGGTCCTTCTGGGCCACGACGGCTGCAAAGACAAGGCAGTCCTCGAAGTAGGACCAAGATGGAGCCCAACATTCCGGATGCAAAGTGAAACATTCGTTGAGGGAGCTTCCCACCATTTTACGACGCTTCTGGCTGTAGAATGTTAAGTGGATTTTCACCGTGGTTAAGTTAGCAACACGCGTTTACTTCTGTCTGGAGAAGAGCCGGAAGAAGCCAGGCAATCTTTCTGGAAGTGGGTCTTGTTGGAGTTTGGATGGATGGAAGGATGGATGGATGGAAGGAAGGAAGGAAGGAAGGAAGGAAGGAAGGAAGGAAGGAAGGAAGGAAGGAAGGAAGGAAGGAAGGAAGGAAGGAAGGAAGGAAGGAAGGAAGGAAGGGGGACAAGAACAGAAGGAGGGAGGGAGAGAAAAAGAGAGAATGGTGGAAGAAGGAAGGAAGGGGAAAAAGAATAGATGGAGGGAGAGAGAGAATGGGGAAGAAGGAAGGAAAGAAGGAAGGGGAATAAGAAGAAGGAGGGAGAGAGAGAGAATGGGGGAAGAAGGAAGGAAGGGGAACAAGAACAGAGGGAGGGAGGGAGGGAGGGAGAGAAGGGGGGAAGAAGGAAGGAAAGAAGGGGAAAAAAGAATAGATGGAGGGAGGGAGAGAGAGGGAGAGAATGGGGGAGGAAGGAAGGAAGGGGAAAAATAGATGGAGGGAAGGAGAGAATGGGAAGAAGCAAGGAAAGAAGAAAAGGGAACAAGAACAGAGGGAGGGAGAGAATTGGGGAAGAAGGAAGGAAGGGGAAAAAGAATAGATGGAGGGGGGAGAGAGAGAATGGGGGAAGGAGGAAGGAAAGAAGGAAGGAAGGGGAAAAAGAACAGAGGAAGGGAAGAAGGAAGAAAAACAAGAACAGAGGTAGGAAGGAAGGAAGGAGGTCGCAAAAGGGGGTCAGGTGTCCCCAGGACAACACAATCGAATCAGTTGCTGAGCGTCTGAATTTTGATCCCGGACCACGGGCAGGCCGCGACAGTCACTCATAAGCTTGAAAAAGGGTAAAAAGTCGCTGTTTTCAATGCCGTTGTAACTTCGAACGGTCACTACACGAACTGCCCTCCAAGGTAAACCCAGGCGCCTTCGTCAAGCCGGGCCTAGAAGACGCCTTCCCACAGAGAAAGGAAAAGGGGACGCGGCACAACAGATTCCCGGCACTGCGTGGGAATCCCTCCAGCCACCGGTTGGAACCCCACCCCGAGAGGCTGGGCTAGAGCGGGGTGAAAAGGGCGCCTTTCATGCACACACCCACCCTCCCCCCCAAAAATCTTTAGGGAGGGCCTGCGTTTCACCTGCGTGGAAAAAAGGGAGGTCACCCCGTTTTATTTCTTTGAGGGTTCCCTGGGGCACTGATGATGTTCCCTAGTTTGGGTCATGAAACGCCTTCCAACAAAACACAATCAAAGCTTAGAGAGCTGCAAGGATCTCACAGGCCCCCCATCGCTCCTCCTCCTCCTCTCCGCAAACCCCACTCCCTTTTAGCACTGATGATGGTACCTAGTTGGGTCATGAAACGTCTGCAAGAAAACCACTAAGCTCAGGGAACAACGACCCTATAACCTTCCTCTTCCTCCTCCTCCTCCTCCTCCTCCTCCTCCTCCTCCTTCTCCTCCTCCTCTCTGCAAGCCCCACTCCCTCCTAACACCGATGATGTAACCTAGCTAGATAACAAAACGTCTGCACGAAACCACCAAACTCAAGAGAGCACCAAGGAGCCCACAGTTCAACCCTGACCTACCAATATTCTGCTTGACGGCATTTTAATTTGTTTATCACATTTTTTACTCCCTCCATCTCCCTTACGAAGGTAACTCCGGGCCTCTGACAAGTGATAAAATGGGGCGTTAAACGGGCCGTAACTTCCTCCAGTGCAGTGATGGCCTTTGGGGGGAAAAGGACCTCCTGGGCCAATGGAAAAAAGCCACTTCAAAGCCGGTTTTTCGTTGCATTTCTCTCCCACGGAGCCTCCTCCTCACTTGCTCGGGAGAGGAAGACTTGGCAAACCTTCCTCGCCCTCCTAAGAAACCCAAGAAGATGTTATCTTCTACCTCCTTGGACCCCCTCAAAGGTCAGAAGGAGAAGCATCTTCGGAGCCTGAAATATCTTTGAAATAATTGAAATTTGCCACTTATGTTCCTCTTGGCTTCTAGGGGCTCACTAAGAAAGGATTTTTCAAAATGACCATCAGAGCATTTAGAGTATTTCCTATATTATTATTATTATTATTATTATTATTATTATTATTATAAGCTCTGGTGCTAAAGAGTTTTACTACCCCTCCCCACCTGGAAAGAAATCTCTTCCAAATGCAAAACACAAGCCGAGGAATTTCAGTTTTCATTTCACAGCAGCAATCAGCTTTAGTACAGAACAGTTGAGCTAAGCCACCCCCAGGCTCCTTGC
>CM042835.1:3696736-3733328 GCA_023653725.1 Bungarus multicinctus | reverse complement strand
CACCGTACCGACAAACTGCAACTCTCCAGACTTTTTTGACTGCTGGGATATGAAACCCACAAAGTCCGGAAGGGGCCACGGAGCAGGCCACGTATTCATGGCTGCCGGCTGCATTTCACGTTTCTGGTAGGGAACGGAAGATACTAAGTGGAGCAAAGATGTAAAACACGGATAGATGTTTTATTAATTTACAGGTACTCCTCACTTTATAACAGTTCTTAGTCATCCTCCTTCTCTTTTAATGACTCCCTAATCTCTTGCGGGATGGAGTCTGGGCAACTGAATGGAGCTGAGTGTTTGTTGGCCAGATACCCTTCCTGTCACCAGGGCGGAGTTTTGTTTCAGTAGATGTATTCTCATTGTGCCCAGAGAGAGAAACATCTGCCTCTCCCTAGGATCGAACTCACAGCCTCCTGATTGGGAGGCAAGAGTTCCACCCCTAGGCCATCGCACCGCTCTTAACCGTTCTCTGAGTGACCATTCAGAATTACAACAGCACTTCAAAAAAAGTGATTGATGGCTATTTTTCAGTTGCCATCTTTGTGACATCCCTGTGATCATGTGATCAAAATTCAGATGCTTGGCCACTGACTCATCTTTATGACGGTTGCCGTGTCTTCCCGGGGCTCACACGATCCCCATTTGCAACCTCCTGCCCAGCGAAGTCAATGGGGAAAGTCAGAGTCGCTTAACAATCGGGTTACTAAACTTATCCACCGCAGTGATTCGCTTAACAACAGTGGCAAGGTAGGCCATAAAATGGGGCACAAGTCACTTAACAAAGGTCTCCCTTAGCCACAGAAATGTTTGGCTCAATTTGGGGTCGTAAGCAAAGGTGGGATTCAAATTTTTAAACAACCCGTTCTGTGGGCGTGGCTAGGTGGGCGTGGCCATGTGACTGGATGGGCGTGGCTTCTTTTTTTGCAGCACCCCCCACCCCCCATTTTTTTTTGTTTTGCCTCCTGGGCCTCAGGGAAGCCTTCTGGGCGAAGCAGTAAGACAGCGAAGGGAATCCTGGCACAGCTGATCGTCGGAACAGCTGATCGTTGGGAGAGGGGAAAAAAACGAAATACCTTAAGGAGCGACTGGGCGGGGGAGAACGCAGTCACCGCATGCACGCAATGTTGCACATGCACGATAAGGACTGACTGGGAGGGAAGGGCGGAGAGGGGCGGGGCCAGCCAGGGGCATGATTTGCCGGTTTTCCGAACTGCGCAGAATCATAACAACCGGTTCTACAGAACCGGTCTGAACCGGTAGAATCCCACCCCTGGTCGAAAGGTCCAAGACTACCTGTGTTTATACCCCGCCTGCATTGTTTTGTCAGGATTCCAGCAGTTACTCCAATTCAATCATGAACCTCAAGCCACACTCCCGAAACTAAAGGAGATTTATTTGAAGGTAACATTCTACCTCCGGCATTTATCTGGGCGTAGCCAACCTTGAGATACATAATTCACTGTCACCCTTGATCCTGCTTTCTCCCACCCCACCCCTCTGGGTGTATCATCCAACAAAAAACATCCATAGCCAAGAGTCATCAATCATGCTCTCCAATTAATTTTTTCACAGGCAGAAGCTTCAGTCATCTAATCAGTCTTCGAAGAAAATATGAATGGAATGTACTTTCGATTCCACACTGCCGCCTGCTCTTTGAAATTCCCCTTTCTTTCTGTTGTCAACTATAAAACATATATACAAAATGTTTTATGAGTTGACATTGGTTTTTACAACCTTCTCAGCTGAAAGAGTTGACCGTTAAGTTCGCTAGCTAATTTTAAGACCACAGCTATTGTGGTCAAGTGGGAATCCAGGTGTCTGGGAAGGAGGAAAGGATTACAGCCTTCCCACAATGCACTTGTGGATAAAAACAGGCACCTCACATACCGGATGCCTCCATGCAGCTTCAGGACAAAGACGGCGGCTCCGATATCATTGCCATAACGCTGGTGTAGGTCAGCATCATACCTGTGGGTGAAAAAGGCATTAAAAAAACCTCCTTGAGAATTTCTCTTCGGTTATGGAAGGCTTCCATATGCCATGGGTGAGATTCAACTCCCAGGGAAATCTTAGCCAACCTGCGAAATTCCTAGACTCCATTCCCAGAGTTCACAAGTCATAAACACTTAAGAAGAATCGAATTCAATCCCAGAGTTCCCCAGTCAGTCGTAAAGAGCAAGGACTTCCCAATTACCCAGAGTTCCCCAGTCAAAGATACATGGACTTCAATTCCCACAGTTCCTCAGTCAGCATGCTTAAAGATGCCTGGACTTCAATTCCCTGAATTCCCTAGCCACCATGCTGGAATCTACTCCATCTCTGTAAAATGGGGGCAGGAATCTATTCCTACAGAAGAAGACCCAGGGCGAATCTTACGCGTTCTCTCCCCCCCACGATACACTACCTATGTTTCTTCTCCATGTTCCATCTCTTTACTTCGGCTGATTTCGCTGTGCTTTCAATTATCGTATGAAGAGGCGGAGAGATACTGAAATATTCCACTTTTCCGGGGATTTGAAGAAAGACCCTCAGAAGTGCTACTAAACGAGAACATAAGGAGGTCAAAAGTTTTCTGTGCAGGAAAGCTTGCAGAATGAGAACGACAGCAGAAAGCAACGGTTTCTACAAAGAAGGAAAAACTTTGCCTTGCGATAAGGAAAACTTGGTTAGGTTTTCTCAAAGTCACCACCTTCCGCGGTGATAACCTGTAGTACTGGTTGTCCTGACTTCGAACAATTGCCATGCTAAGAAAGGCAGCTCGTTGTGAGTTGTGTCTGATTTACAACCATTTTGGCCCCTGCGGTTTACAGAATATCGCTGGACGTTATATTAAAGCATCAGGCGAATCTCATTGCTTTCCTGGTTGGAAGCCAGCTG
Organism: Bungarus multicinctus; assembly: GCA_023653725.1. Classification (NCBI taxonomy): domain Eukaryota; kingdom Metazoa; phylum Chordata; class Lepidosauria; order Squamata; family Elapidae; genus Bungarus; species Bungarus multicinctus. The sequence goes on along the minus strand of CM042835.1, from coordinate 3,730,451 downwards.
GGAAGGTCGCAAATGGAGAAATCGCATGATCCCAGGATGGAGCAGCTGTCGTAAGTACATGCCAGTTGCCAAGCCACGGGTCATGGGGATAGCCAGATTTCACTTAATGGATGTAATGATTGCTTTGAACGGAGTTGCAATTCGGTTAACAGCGCTCAGCAAATATAGGTTGTGGGAGTGGGAGAATATTTGTACTCAGGGTTTGAATGAGGTCCTTGGTGTTTGCTAGAAGAAGAAGACGAAGAGAGGGCGGAGAGGCGGCGGCAAGGATCCGGGCAGGAAGGGACAGAAACAGGCGAAGGCTGACGACGCGCAAGGGAAGTACGAAGCCAGAAGCCGCCTAGAAGCCGCCGACCCGAAGAAGCGCAGCCGCCGCCCCCCGAAGACCGAGAAGAAAGAAAAAGCAGAAGCAGAGAAGCCAGCCAGAACGCACCAGCCGCCAGACCAAGCAAGAAGCCGAAACAGAACGTGACTGTAAGCAGGCAAACGCGAAGAAGAGAAAGAAGAAAAAGGAAGAAGAGAAAAGAGAAGAAGAACAGGAAAGAACGAAGAAAAGTAGAAAGAAGAAGAACGAAGAAAAAGTAAGAAGAAGAAAAAGAAGAGAAAGGAGAAGAAGAAAAAGAAGAAGAAGAAAGAAAGAAAAAGGAAAAGAAAAAAGAAAGAAAAGACAAAGAAAGGAAGAAAAGAAGAAAGAAAAGAAGAGAAAGAAGAAGAAAAAGAAGAAAGAAGAAGCAAAGAAGAAGAAAAAAAAAGAGAGAAAGAGAAGAACGATAGAACGAAGAGAAGAAAGAGAAAAGAAGAAGAGTGAAGAAGAAGACGAGAAAGAGCATAACAAAGAATGAAAGTAAGCGAAAGAAACGACAAAAAGAAGAAAAAAGAAAGAGAGAAAGAAAAAGAAGAAGAAAGAAAAGAAGAAAAAGAAAGAAAGAAACGAAAAGAAAGAAAAGAAAAAGAAGACGAAAGGAAAGAAAGAAGACGAGAAAGAACGAGAAAAGAAAGAAAAAAAAAAACGAAAAAGAAAGAAGGGAAAGAAAGGAAAGAAATAAGAAGAGAAGAGAAGAGAACAAAAAGAAGAAGAAAGAAAGAGAGAAGAAAAGAAATAAAGGAAAGATGAGAAGAGAGACGAAGAAGAAAAGAAGAAGAGAGGACGAAGAAGGAAGAACGAAGAAAGAACAGAAAAGAGAAGAAAAAGAAAGGAAGACAGAGAAAAAGCAAGAAAAGGAAGCAAAAAGAACGAGAAGAAAGAGAAAAGACGAAAGAAAAGAAAGAAGAAGGAAAGAAGAAGAGAAAAAGACCAAGAAAGAAGAGAAAGAGAAAGAAGAAAAACGAAAAGAAGAAAGAAGGGAAAGAAAAGAAAGAAAGACGAAATAAAAGAAATAAAAAGAAGAGAGAAGAAGAAGAAGAAAAAGAAAAGAGAAAAGAAGACAAAAGAGAAAGAAAGAAGAAGAAGAAGAAGAAGAAGAGAAAGAAAGAGAAGAAATAAAAAAAGAAGAGAAGAAGAAGAGAAGAAGGAAGAGAAGAAGAAAGAAGAAGACGAAGAAGAAGAAGAAGAAGAAGACGAGAGAAAGAAGAAGAAGAAGAAAAAGAAGAAGAAGAAGAAAAGAAGAACGAAGAAAGAAGTATAGAAGAAAAGAAGAAGAGAAGAAAAGAAAGAAGAAGCAGAAGAGAAAGAAGAAGAAGAAGAAGAAGAAGAAGAAGAAGAAGAAGAAGAAGAAGAAGAAGAAGAAGAAGGAAAGTACTGTGGGATCCTTGGTGCTCTCTGAGCTTGCTTGTCTTCTTGCAGACGTTTCATGACCCAACTAGGTAACATCATCAGTGCTAGACGTGAGTGGGATTTCCTCTTATTTTATCATCAAGGAATCCCCAAGAACACTCCCACCAACACGGACAGGGATGCTAGATACAAAATAACAGCAAACTCCACTCCCTACTAGCAAAGATGATGTTACTTAGCTGGGTTATGAAACATCTGCAAGAAAACAAGCTAGCTCAGAGAGCACCAAGGATCCCTCAAAAATAATTTTAATATTGGTCACAGTCATCCATGAGACTGAACAACTGCATCATTTGGGATGGAAGTCTCAGTCACAATTGTGGTCAAAAGTCAAGGACTACTTGTATCCTGCAACAGGAAGGTTTTGTGGTTGAGGATAAAGGACACAGCCCAACTACAAATCGCACCCAATCCTGCCTGGTTTCAGGCAAACGCTGCCCTCGGCGTTGACAGTGAATTTTCCTCGAATTAACAGCACCCCCAGCTGGTCAGCATTTTTAGCTACACAGCAAGTAAATGACTACGGAGATTCTCAGTCAATCCAGGTCACGGTTGCTTTTTTTTTTCTAAAGGCAACTGGACTTTGTTTTTTCCTTAAGAATGTTCTGTTTCTCATCCAAGAAGTTTCAGAGCTGAAGAAAGCAAGTTGGGACCAGAGGTGGTATTCAGCAGATTCTGACCACTTCTAAAGAACCAGTAGTGGAAATTTTGCATTGTTTAGAGAACTGTCAATGCCGCCTCTGACTGGCCCCGCCAAGCCCATCTCTTCTCTGCCTCCCATTGAGTCCCAGCTGATCGGCTGAGTCTTCTTTGGTTGCCCTGCACAGGAGAACAGAGCTGAAAAGCAGGTTAGTGGGGTGGGGAGGGAATGGGGACTTTGCAGTATCCTTCCCCTGCCACACCCACCAAGCCACACCCACAGAACCGATAGTAAATTTTTTTGAATCCCACTATTGGTTGGGACCATTTTCCACACTTACGGCTGTTGAGGCATCCACATGGTCACGTGACCCAAATTCAAGACGCTTGGCAACCGACTCCTATTTATGACGGTTGCCGTGTCCCCAGGACCACGTGATCGATCCCCTCTTGCTCTTGCCTCACAATCAGGAGGCTTTGAGTTCGATCCTAAATAGAGGCTAATACGGTATTTGAAGTAGACTCTCCTGCTCGAGCAGGGGGTTGGACTAGATGACCTCCAAGGTCCCTTCCAATTCTTGTTATTCTATTCAATGGGGAAGCCCGATTCACTTAACGACCGAATTAGTAACCTTAACAACTGCAGTGATTCACTTAGCACCTGTGCAACAGAGACATCCACTTAACAACGGTCTTACTCAGCAACAGAAATTGGAGGCTCGATTGTGGTCGTATGTCGAGGACTACCTGTATTTTCAAGAGGCAAAGCTCTTTTTGCAAAGGTAAAAGTATTTTTTTTCCTCCCAAATTCAGGGAATGGATGTTCAGCTCCATGCACACTCGGGAGGCTTGAGTTCTGAGGCAACACACATACACAGATGCATAAATAAGGGCAAAATAAATATCTAATAATGCAAAATACCTACGGACAAGGCGGGAGGGGAGCTAAAGGAGAGGTTTGACAGCCCTGGGGGTCATTTCGCTCATAAAACCTTCATGGCCCTTCGTCGAAAACCGAAGTACCCAGTTCAAATCCGGTCTATTTGTGCTGAAATCGGTTTGCCACGAAAAGAAAAAGAAAAAAAAATCTCACTATAAACTACTCACCAGCGTCGACGACGCCATCTTTAATCGCGTCACGTGACTTCCCCCGGCTCAAGATGGCCGAAAGGACCTTGCCCTGACCGGCTTGAGACTGCGCGTGTGCGTATTTTTGGGCATGCTCAGTAGCGAGAAGTGAAACTCCTTTCCTTGCCCTTACTTGGCGTTAGCGCCTCTTTGCGGTATAATATTTGAATTGTTTCAATATTGGAATTCGAGTAGTATTTGAAAAGGAAAAGACAGTCCTTGATAATGATAATAATAATAAAAAACGATGCAATGATCAATTAATTGCATCGCCGTATCACCTAAGTGCAACAATTAAAAACGTACGGTTCCTTCTAGTGACACTAAACCAAACTTGACCACTTTAAGACTTGTGGACTTCAACTCCCAGAATTCCTGAGCTAACATGACTGGAGGAGAGATTCTGGGAGTTGAAGTCCACAAGTCTTAAAGCTGTCAAATTTGAAGACCCTTGCACTAAACAGCTTATCACCAAATACACTGGTCGGGACTGCAGTCTGGGAATATTCTGCAGTAGTTCGAAAGTTGATGAAAGCTTTTTTTTCCCCATGCAAGAAAAACATTCTGGACATGGTCAGAGGCACTGTTTTCTTTGGGTAATTGCCCAAGCTATTGGTTCTCCCCAACTCCCTGGGAAAGTTGTCATTGTGTGATATGGGGACACTAAAACTATCTTAAACACATGCCAGTTGCCAAACACCCAAATTTTGATCAGGGGACCATGGGGATTCTGTGACGGTCATAAATGCGAGGACCTGTCATAAGCCATGTTTTTTCCAGTGCTGTTGTAACTTCAGATGGTCACTAAATGAATTGTTGTACATTAAGGGCTAAATCCTCAACTTACAACCACAAATGAGCCCAACATTCAGCGAGTTTTGCCCCATTTTACAACCTTTCTTGCCACCGTCATTAAGTGAATCACTGCAGTTGATAAGTTAGTCACCCGGTTGTTAAGTGAATCTGGCTTCCCCCATTGTCTTTGCTCATGAGAAGGTCACAAAAGTGGATCATGTGACTTTAGGTCACAGCAACGGTTATAAAAATGAACCAGTTGCTGAGAGTCTAAATTTTGATCAAGTGACCATGGGGAATACTGCAAAGGTCGTAATTGCGAAAAAACGGTCGTAAGTCCCGTTTTTCAGTGGCGTTGCAAGCCTGAAGCAGTGGTGGGGTTCAAATTTTATTACTACCGGTTCTGTGGGCATGGCTTGGCTTGGTGGGTGTGGCAGGAGAAGGTTACTGCAAAATAATATATAATATATAAAATAATATATAAAATAATATGAGGCCATCAGGTGGCTAATGTGATCTGCTGTCATTGGGGGGGGGGGCAGTTAGTTTTTGATTTTTTGTTTTTTGTTTTGTTTTTTGTTTTCCCAAGTTTTGTTCTATTGTACTTTACTAATTTATTTGATTCTTTTTGTTAGTTTTTATTGTTTTTATTGTTTTGTTTTAAATATGGTTTTACATTGTGTAAGCTGCCTTGAGTCGCCATGGGCGAATAGGCAGCAATATAAATATAATAAATAAATAAATAAAATCAGGAATTCTGAGAGTTGGTCCACAAGTCTTAAAGCTGTCAAGTTTGAAGACCCTTCATTCCCACCCCACTCCAGGGGAAGGTTAGTGCAAAATCCCCATTCCCTCCCCAGCCCACTAACCTGCTTTCCAGCTCCATTCTCCTGTGCAGGACAACCAAAGAAGACCCAGCCAATCAGCTGGGACTTGGGAGGCAGAGAATAGATGGGATTGATGAGGCCAGTCAGAGGCAGGATTTGCTGGTTCTCTGAACTACTCAAAATTTCTGCTACCGGTTCTCCAGAACTGGTCAGAACCAGCTGAATAACCACCTCTGGTTTGAACCGTCACTGTTGTAAGTCGAGAACTGCCTGTCCACATGCATCATAAATAAACCAGCAAACCTGTCATTGCTCCTTTTCAGCTCTGAATGGACTGGCCCTCCATGCAGACGAAACAATCCCTTCTTAAGTTTAGTTTACTTTATTGTCCTTCCATCTCATACAACGAAATTAAAGGCCATCTTCAGTGTACCTCGTACATAAGAAAACTATACAAATAACACACAAACACACATCCTTCACACTCCATACATTGAATTGAAAACCCCTGATTAATATTGCACTATACAGTAATAGAGTTACTGCCCTCGGATAGAAGCTGCTTTTCAGTCTATTTTTCCTTGTTTTTATTATTGTCCTGTACCGTCTGCCAGATGGTAATAGTTCAAAAAAAAAAGGGAGCCCAGGATGAGATGGATCTTTGAGAATGTTTTGAACTTTCTTAAGGCAGCGGGAGCTATAAAGCTCTTCCAAAGAGGGGAGAGGGCAATCCATGATCCTCTGGGCAATGACATTAATCCTCTAGAGTGCTGTCCTATCTGCCCCTTTGCAATTGGCAAACCATACACAGGTGCAGTAAGTTAAAATACTCTCTATGGTGCAGTGGCAGAAGGTAGATGGTCCAGTGCAGTGGCCTAGAGGTGGAGTTCCTACCTTACAATCAGGAGGCTGTAAGTTCAATTCTAGGTGGAGGCTAATATTTGGAATAGACTCCCCTGCTCAAGCAAGGGGTTGGACTAGATGACCTACAAGGTCCCTCCCTTCCAACTCTGTTATTCCATGTCTAAATCGAAAAAGTCACTAGCCATTCGCACCTTGGCATTCAGTGGCCGCCGCCTGCATTCCTTTCAACCAACTCTTTTGTGATGTGATTCATTACTTCCTCCTTTTACTTCTGAAATTTATCGCCTATCGCATAGGTCATACTTCTCATACAATACAAGAGTTGCACCGCTTGGCACTGCCATCCTTCTGTCCTGCAACCTGGGGCGACGCCGCTTTCTCTCACCTGGGCACCTGTGAACTTTGAATTAACTACCCTGCTGGCAGCCAGGGAGTTAGGTGTGGATTTTCAAAGCACACAGAGGCATTTTTCAGGACAAGCCCAACAGGTAAACAACCTCTGAGTTCACCAAAAGGTGAGTTAGGGTGGTTGCTATGAGTAAGTTACTTGTTCAGGTATAATTCCCCGTCTCTCCTCTTCCCAGTTCATTTTCAGAACTGGACACCTTTAAGCAAGTTGTCCTTTCTTCCAGAGCTAACTCCAGAGCAAACAGCACCCTGAATTCAGCCTCTAAAACAAAAAATTAAATTAAAAACGGGCTGCCAGTTTTGAGCATCTGGTTACTTCCTCTGGGAAAACGATTCCTGGTTTGTTTGTTGGTTTTTCAGAGGGTGAAAATAGCTGGATGTCCCATCCTGAAGAATTCAGTGGAAACGTCCTAAGATGAAAAAGCCAAGAATGGAATTGGGAAAGTAAGTTTGGATGGGTCAGAGCTGGGAAGCTTCAGAAAATCAGAAGTCATAATTATAGCAACAACCTGAGGAAGGGCTTATAACAATGATGTGAGTTCGAAAAAGGTTGGGCCAAAAGAACGCACAAGTCATTACTTGAGGTTAGCAACCGATGCTTTCCTTCAAAAATTTGCTAAATTGCACTTCTTGGCTTGTGTATGTGTGTGTCTCTGTGTGTAGGGTTGTGAGAAAGGACGGGAAACTGCATTTTAAAAAATAAGGATTTACAGCTCTATTTTTCCGTGGCTATTTCTGTTGCACTGGGTGGATTTGTTTTTTGTTTTTTGTTTTGCAGTGGAATAAAAATCCATTAGGGAAGGAAATTCAGTATAGTGTTATTCCAGGATGTTTTCTCAACCTCCCTTTTCAGCGCTGGCATTTCCAGGTGGTTTTTAAACCTGCTTAGTTTTATTCCAGATTTACCAAATTGAGATGGTGCTGGCATTGATGTAAGGTTTGGTCTTTCCTCTTAAAAGCTTCTTCTAAGATGTATTCTGCTTAGACATTTAAAATATCTGAATTACTAGCAGCAGGGAGTCCTCATCTTACAACCATAATAGAACTTCAAAGTATTTGACTATCCTCAATCTTATTACCTGTTTTGTGATAGCTGCTAAACAATTTGACTCGTACCTTTTGGGGGATCTCTCGTAACTTTGAAGGTTTGCTAAGCAATCACCTGTTAAGTGAGGACTACCTATAAAGGATGTATTTCATAAGGGAAGGGATCCAGCCAGTGAATTATAAACTCTCACTACCTGTAAGTTAACAACTGAATTTCTCTAAGATCTACAATACTTTATTGGCATTTAAGTGTGAAAACCGATCAGAAGTCATGCCTAATCTGTACCTCTGCAACTGATTTTTCTTGCCTAGGTGTAAACTTTGCTTTTCTCCATGTTAAATGCCATGTTGGTGAATAGGGCCCATTGTTCAAGTCTGTCAAGATCTTTCTGGATCCTGAGCTTGTCTTCTGGGGTGTTGGCTATTCCTGCCAGCTTAGTGTCATCTGCAAATTGGATGAGTTCCCTTTCGATTCCCTCCTCGAAGTCATTTATTATAAGGCCAAACAAATTTATGATAATGCCAAACAAACCATCATCTACTTCAGAAGTCCCCAAACTTGGCAAATTTTAAGACTTGTGGACTTCAACTCCCAGAATTCCTCCTCTAGTCATGTTAGCCCAGGAATTCTGGGAATTGAAGTCCACAAGTCTTAAACTTGCCAAGTTTGAAGACCCTTGAACTAACCAAACCCTGCCATCTTTTCTCAGGTTGCTGTGAAAGAGGAACCCAAGTTACTCCACCCATCTCCATGGACACCTGGACCAGGGAAGAGGAGGCACCTCCTTTCAAAGGGTTGCCCCCCTTACCTAAAGTGTTTCTGGGGACTCATCTGTCTCAAGAACCTCTCCCTGAGATGGCAGAGCAAGAAGAGACCAAACCCCTAGAGGGAGACCACACCAGCCTCCATGGAAAAATCTCCTGGGTGCAGAGAGAAATGGTGAGATTCCCCTTTTTCCCTTTGGGGCAAAAAAGGCCTGAGAAGATGTTCTTTTCTAGAAGTCTTTTTGATTGACGATGTGCGATCAAGTCAGCATCTGTTCTCAGCAACCACACAGGTAGATCTTTGATAGAAGAGAATATTTGTCTTTGCCTTCAGGTGCTTTGGAAAATAAGTTGACCCCCTTTTCTTTGTGGCAGCCCCTCAAATACTGGAATGCTGCTATCATGTTCCCCCTCGTCCTTCTTTTCTCTAGCTATACCCAGTTCCTGCAACTGTTCTTCATATGTTTTAGTCTCTAGGCCTTTAATCATCATCTTAGTGGCTCTTCTCTGCACTTCTTCCAAAGATTCAGTACTCATCTCTAATGACCTAAGTGCTAGAGCCCACTGTAACTACATAGCCAAAAAGGCGTTAAGAGTTGTTAACCTAATCTTACATAGCTTTTTCTCTGGTAAGATTACACTAATAACTAGAACATACAAAACATTTGCTAGACCAATACTTGAATACAGCTCATCAGTCTGGAACTCACATTACATATCTGATATTAACACAGTTGAGAAAGTCCAGAAATATTTCATAAGAAGAGTTCTACACTCCTCTACTCGTTGCAGAATACCTTATGCCACCAGACTCGAAATTCTAGACCTAGAAAATCTAGAACTACGCCGCATTCAGTCCACTTTAAGTATAGTATATAAAATCATACATTGCAATGTCCTACCTGTCAATGAATACTTCAGCTTCAACCATAACAACACAAGAGCAAATAATAGATACAAACTCAAGGTTAATTGCACCAAACTTGATTGCAGGAAATACGATTTCAGCAACAGAGTGGTCAATGTCTGGAATACTCTACCTGACTCTGTGGTTTCTTCCCCAAAGCCCAAAAACTTTAACCTTAGATTGTCTACTATGGACCTCACCCCTTTCCTAAGAGGTCTGTAGGGGGCGTGCATAAGCGCACCAACGTGCCTACTGTCCCTGTCCTATTGTTTCTTTTATATCTTATTTTTCTTATATGTATCCATGTATTCATAACTATATTTTACTTATACCTATTCTTGTAAGCAATTGACTAGATAGATAGATAGATAGATAGATAGATAGATAGATAGATAGATAGATAGATAGATAGATAGATAGATAGATAGATAGATAAATAAATCCTTTTTTGTAACATGGTGACCAAAACTGGTTGCAGTATTCCAGGTGTGGCCTTACTAAGGCTTTAATAAAGCGGTACTAACACTTCATGTGATTTTTATTCTATGCCTCTGTTTATACCACCAAGGACCGTATTAGCTTTTTTGGCTGCTGCTATACATTGCTGGTTCATATGTAACTGACCATCTACTAGGACTCCAAGGTCCTTCTCACAGTTATTGCTCGTGAGCCAGGTTTCACCTAAGTTGTCTTTGTACCTTTGTTTTTCTCCCTGCCGAGGTGTAAAATCTTCCTTTTCTCCACATTAAATATAATTTTGTTGCACAGGGCCCATTGTTCAAGCTTGCTCAGTAACTGAAACGATGTGGAAGGCTGTAAAGGAACTGTGCCAAATATCCCCATTTTTAATCTGTACGCATTCCTTATCCAAACACAGATTGGCAATTCTCCACCCCAAGATGCTTTTACGTTATTCTTTCCAAAGGCATTTTGTGCTTGTGATAGTGGGGAAAAATGAACCTTTGACTTTGCTTTTCGTCAGTTCGATTTGTCGTTATAAAAATGGCTAGTTATGTACTAATGTGTAAAAGCACGTTGAGGCTGGAGTCTATTGTGTTAAAGAGTCAGAAGTCAATGCCTTATTCTTTCTCTTTTTCCTTCGCTCAATTTCCCATTTCTACTTCTTTTTGATTTTTTTTTTGTATATATCCAGATAAAATAATAAAAAGTTATTCTTTCCAGAGAGGACTCCTCCTAAAACATTCCCGGTCAGTGGTGGGATCCAACAGGGTTAACTACCAGTTCGATGATTTACAATGTGTTTCCCTGCACGCTGCGCACATGTAAATCTTCATCAGCTTGCTGCCTGGACAGCTGAGCAGCACTGCATGCAGGGAAGCAGCGTTTGAAAAAGCATTTTTTTTCCCTGCTTTTTCAACTGCAGCTGTGCCTCGCACAAAGCAGCTGAGGCTGAAAAAGCAGGAAATAAAGGTCAGGCGGGTGGGCCAAAACAGCTGCAGACATAGAACCGGTTCTATGTCTGCTGCTCTTCAGAGCTGGACAGAACCGGTAGAATCCCATCCCTGATCCCGGTCCTTGGTAAATAATAAAAGCTGTTTTGTTTGGCATTCCCTCTTCCCAGTTGCGTCTGCGAAGGAGTGATCTAGTGCTTTTTCGTCATCTCTACATCCTTGCCCTGGAGATCCAGGATCTCAGCGAGTTACATCAAGAGATGGTGAACTTCTCAAAGGAGGAGCTGGCAGGAGAGGATGCCAACCGAGCCGGAGACAGGAAACCAATGGGGAAGAGCCAGCACGAAGCAGCTTTTGAACTGATCATCTGAAAAAAAAAAGACAGCTTCCTGTTTGAATTCTTAAGAAAACTTTCCCCACATCTCTACTGAGATGGCCATAGGCCATAAGAGAAGGTATTGCCTAGATATTGAGGATTTGGGTCTCTCTCTCTCTGTATGCTGCTGCTTCTCTGCGAACATCAGGTTATCCATGGTCACGTGATTAAAATTTGGTTATTTATACCATTTGAGTATTCCAGGGTCATGTGATTATAACTTAAGACTTTCCCAGCTGCTTTTCGACAAAGTCAATGGGAGAAGCCGCTTGATGTTAGTTGTGAAGTTGTGTCTGACCCATTGCAACCCCATGGACAACGTTCCTCCAGGCCTTTCTGTTCTCTACCATCTTCTGGAGTCCATTTAAGCTCATGCCGACTGCTCTGGTGACTCCATCCAGCCACCTCTTTCTCTGCCGTCCCCTTCTTCTTCTTCTATTGCCCTCCATCGTTCCCAGCATGCGGCTTTCTCCAGCGAGTCCTTCCTTCTCATGAGGTGGCCAAAGCCTTTGAGTTTCCTCTTCAGGATCTGGCCTTCTAAAGAGCAGTCAGGGTTAATCTCCTCTAGGACTGACCGGTTGGATGGCCTTGCAGTCCAAGGGACACGCAGGAGTCTTCTCCAGCACCAGAGTTCAAAGGCCTCCATTCTTTGGCGCTCCACCTTATGATCCAACTTTCACAGCCATGCATTGCAACTGGGAAAACCATACCTTTGACTATATGCAGGGGTGGGATTCAAATTTTTTAACAACCGGTTCTGTGGGCGTGGCTTAGCTGGTGGGTGTGGCTTGGTGGGCATGTTATTGACCAACTCAATATCACTCACATCGAGGCATGCATCTCCTTGCCTGGCCTCTCATGACTGTGGGGCTGCAGCAACGGTCATAAGTGTGAAAAGTGGTCATAAGTCACTTTTTTCAGTGCCATTGTAACTTTGAATGGTGACTCCACACAAGCAAAGTACCAGCAAAGGAGGGGAAAAAAACTCCAGAGAAGTTCCTGACACAAGAAGTCTAGTCCTGCCAAGAATGTAATCAGGGTTAACGGAGAGGCAGTTTCTGTAAGCAACACCAGAATGTTTCCTTCCTGCCTTCCTTACAGGATTAGGCCAGGAATTTATTCTAACAACCGCTTCTAGCAAATAGGTGCAAACTGGTAGAATCCCACACCTGACGATATGCACTTTTGTTGGCAGGGAGATGTCTCTGCTTTTTAGCATGCTGTCTGGATTTGCCACGGCTTTTCTCCCCAGGAGCGTCTTTTAATTTAATGACAGCCTTAATTGGGTCATAAAATTGGCCCTGACTCTATTATTACCTTTACTATCAAGAGTACAGTAAACCTGTGTACAATGAGATTGGCTGAACCTCCCTTCATGTACACACACACACCCAACACAACTGAGGACAGAAGACACTAACCCATCCCAATCTTATTACACTATGTGACCTTGTTGCATAATGCACCGGCCTGCAAGTCTGTCATATTACGATGACATGAAGTTATTTTCCATTCAGGAGTCTGACAGCCGACGGGTAGAAACTGTTCTTCAGCCGGTTGGTGCGGCTGGCTCCGAGGGTAGGAGATAGTGAAGAAGGGCTGACCGGGATGTGAGTTGTCCCTGAGGATTTTCCTCGCTCTTCTAAGGCAGCGAGCCCTAGTGAGGTCATCTAGTGGTGTCAGGGAACAGCCCACGATGTTTTGTGCTGGGCTCACCAACCTCTGTAATGTCTTTCTATCCGCGGCTGTCAAGCCAACATACCACACCATCAATGCAATTCGTGAAGATGCTTTCTATTGTGGACCGCTAAAAGGAGGTCTCCTCAGTCATTGTTCCACTTTATTCTTTTGCAAGACCCTGAGGAAATGGAGTCTCTGTTGGGCCTTTCTGGCCACCTGGTTTATGTTGGTTTTCCAGGTGAGATCTTCACTGAGGTAGACTCCCAGGAACTTAAAGGAGAAAACTCATTCCACATAGCCCCCCTCATGTAAAGTGGGGCAGGTTCCTCTCTCTTCTTCCAGAAGTCTAACACCAGGGATGGGATTCTACCGGTTCGCACCTATTCGCTAGAACCGGTTGTTAACCTTCTAAGCAGTTCGGAGAACCGGTTGTTAGAAGAAATTCCTGGCCTAATCCTGTCAGGAAGGCAGGAAGGAAACATTCTGGGGTTGCTTACAGAAACTGCCTCTCCGTTAACTCTTATTACATTCTTGGCAGGACTAGACTTCCTGTCTCAGGAGCTTCTCTGGAGTTTTTTTCCCCTCTTTTGCTGGTACTTTGCTTGTATGGAGTGACCATTCAAATTACAATGGCACTGAAAAAAGTAACTTATGACCCTTTTTCACACTTACGACGGTTGCAGCATCCCCACAATCATGAGAGGCCAGGCGAGGAGATGCGTGCCTCGATGTGAGTGATGTTGAGTTGGCCACACCCAGCCAATAACATGACCACCAAGCCATGTCCACCCAGTCACATGACCACCAAGCCATGCCCACCATCTAAACCACGCCCACAGAACGAGTTGTTAAAAAATTTGAATCCCATCCCTGTCTAACACCATTTAATGGCATTATTTAGCGATGGAAGTTCTGGACCGAATTACGGTTGTTAAGTCAAGATTTACCCATAAAGGGAAAAAGTTTCATCCTTGCTAAATTTCTTTCTATCGCAAGCAGCTCTAAGCCACTATTTCTTTAAAAAAAAAAAAAACACAGCGACATTTCCTCTCCAGCTTCCTTTTACTTAAGTAGATATGACTTCATTTGCAAGTGACCTCACAACGATCCAAGTCACAGATTTCCTCCCTCCCCACAAAGCCACTTAGCTATGGCTTATCAACTTTATTTCTTATTGTAATACATTTACATTTTGTCCCAACAGGTTGGGTTTCACACGTTGCAAATTGAAACCAGCCCGGTGAGGGCTTCGTGCTGCAGGCTAAGTCAGCCGTGATCCACAGAGTTCGTCAAATCTTCCTTTTTTTAAAAAAAATGTGCATTTAGAAAGCAGTGTGGTTTTTTAAAAAAAGAAAAGTTAAAAAGCAAGAGCCGAAGGTGGCAAAAGAGGTAGTTTTCTTGTGTGGCGAAGGAATTTCGTGCAAGTCTCTAAGTGAAGGCAAGTCCAACCAGCGTTGCTTCGTATCTCTAGCTACACAAAATGGTCCAGCTACTTTTCTTACTTGTGTATGCAGGTTATCTCAAGGAATTTTTGCTAAATTCAGCCATTTGCCAACCCAGGCGGTAATTTGCTAAAGAAAGAAAGAAAAAAAGAGAGCAAATTTTACTAACTTCAAAGAAATATTAGTTTGTCTTCTCAGCGGAGTCTTTGACAATCTTTTGTTCTTACATGCTTCCTCCTCTATTTAGTCATTTCTACCCGCCTTTATTATTTTTATAAATATCTTAAGGCTGCAAATTATACAGAATATTCCTCCTTCCTCTTTTTCCCAACAACAATCCTGTGAGGTGGCTTGGGCTGAGAGAGAGGGACTGCCCCAAAGTCACCTACCTGGCTTTAATGTCTAAGGTGGGACTAGAACTCACACTCTCCTGGTGACTGGCCCAAAGTCACCCAACCAGCTTTCATCCATAAGGCGGGACTACAACCACTGTCTTCTGCTGATTGGTCCAAAGCCACCCAGCCAGCTTTCATGTCTAAAGTAGAACTAGAACTCCCAGCCTCCCAGTTTCTAGCTGGTGCTAACCATTTGAGTAACTTATTTTCATTTGGAAAAAGTTCATCTTGCCCCAAAATTGAAGCTCTGATGGGGAACACCTCAGAAGGGTCTCAATTTCAGACTATTTATTGTGTTTTTAAAAATTTATTTATTATGCCACCCGCTGCATTTTACACACACACACACACAGCTCCTGTCTCTTAGCTTCAGCCTCCTTTGCCAGCCTCACCTGTCTGGCCCGGATAAGGGGCCAAGGATCCCCGGGGTCAGGCGAATACATATTGGCACAGTGCGAAGTGCCGTTGATTAAAATGGCCGGTTCTGAGGCGGACTCGTCCTGGAGGACACTCAGGGCATGCCAAGGGTCGATGTCGCCTGCGAAAGGTTGAAAAGGAAAGAGGGAGGGAAATCAGTCCATCTCAGGCAGGGATTTTGGGCTCAATCACGGTCGTAAGACGAGGACCTGCCTGACACCAGCCCTAAAATACATCTGGTACTGTGTTGCAAAGCACAAAATTGCTAGAAATCGGCAAAGTTCTCTCCCACGCTGTGTTGTTGTTGTTTTTTTAACGTGACTTGGTTTGAGCTGGCCTGTTTTCTTGCAGACGTTTCAGGACCCAAACTGGGGGACATCATCAGTGTTACTCCTAGCACTGAGGAGGCTGCCTGGTTTGGATAATGAAATGTCTGCAAGAAAACAAGCAAGCTCAGAGACCACCAAGGGCCCCACAGTCACTGTCTTCCTCCTCCTCCTCCTCTCTGCAAACCCCACTCCCTTCTAGCACTGATGATGTTACCTAGATAGATAATGAAACGTCTGCAAGGAAACAACCAAGATTCAGAGACCAACAAGGACTCCACTTATTATTATTATTATTATTATTATTATTATTATTATTATTATTATTATTATTAAATATTATTATTCCTGCTCCTCCTCTCCATAAACATCACTCCCTCCCAGCAGTGATGCTGTTACCTAGTTGGGTAATGAAACGTCTGTAAGAAAACAACTAAGCTTAGAGACCAACAAGGACTCCATATTATTACTATTACTATTATTCCTGCTCCTCCTCTCCACAAACATCACTCCTTTCAGCACTGATCCTGTTACCTATTTGGGTCATGAAACATCTGCAAGAAAACAAACTAGAGACCACCAAGGATCCCTCAGGTCAGCCCTGAGTTACAAATATTCTCCTTTATTAATGAGCTGATGTGTTTTCCCATTCTCAGCCAAATAATATCCACTCTAGACATCATGGTTGGCTGCTGGCAACTTCCTGTCCACCCATGGTGTCCACGTTTCTATGTCTTGGCAGAAGGGCTGTCCAACCTTCCTGGGATCTCCTAGTGGTCTCCTCTCCTAACGTTCGCCGGTTCCAATCTCACTTAGCCCTTTCACAGGGGTCTCCAAACTTGGCAAGACTTCAACCTCCCAGAATTCTTCCTCCAGTCAGGTTAGCTCAGGAATTCTAGGAGTTGGAAGTCCACAAGTCTTATAACTTGCCAAGTTGGAAGACCCTTGCCCTTTCAAAAGCAGAGTGTCAGGGGTCTGACAAGCCACCCCCATTCAAATCATGAGTCTCTAGTTGCATCTCTCAGTTTAAAAAAACAATCATTTATTAGGAGTGACCATGTTGGCGTTACCTGGGTGCAGCCGACTCTTAAGACACATCATTCACTTCCCCCTTGACCCTGGTCTTCCCCCTACCCTCTGGATGTATATTCTCCAATGGGACCCATCCACAGCCAAGAGTCATCAATCATGCTCTCCAGTAACAATCTTGCGTGCCAACAGCTTCGGCTGCCAAGGTGATTATTTGAAGCATTTAAGGAATGCACTGCCTTCCCCCACTCCCTTCTGCTGACAACTCTAAAAGACCAGAGTGTTCTCACCCAAACCCTTTCCAATAAATCAAACACGAACCAAAGGGAACAGAAACCTTTGAATGATTCTTACAAATCCCTGGTTAAAAGGCTGCTGCAAACTAATTAACTTTGATAAGCACAAACCTCACCAAAATTGTGCTAGTCTGCCAAGAATAACAGATAAGAAATATTTTATAGCACAAGAGTCTTCAAATACCAACTAAGATACTGGAATGCCCACGAGGCTGGAGTTTCAAAACGTCTTTGCTTCCTGCAAAGAACGTCCGATTCACAGCTGGCTTTTATCTTCCTGAGGGAGGGGCTATTACTTTGCAGCCTTACTCCCGAGTCGCCCGTGCTGCTGCAACTGCTCTTTCCTGCAAGCAGCCCTGCGCGCACGCACACTTGGTACAGGCTCCTCGGGAACCTCCTCATTGCTGCTGCCAGCCCCCACAATCTCGGAAGGCAGCAGTCCACTCCCTGATGGTCCTGGCCCCTCATCTGAGTCCTCGCTCTCCTCAGCCGTCTGTACCTGCTGCTGGCTAACCACAACACAGAGAAATATTTTTGAGTTGACACGGAGGTCACCCACGGTGACGTACCATTAACAAAAAGAACCCGGCTTGCTTTGGGATGATCGGCCCCATAATAGTCGTTGGTGAAAGAGACGCCTTCGCTGACGTTGCCATAAGAGATGTTGAAGACTTGAGTGCAGATATCTAACTGGTAGGCCAAGTTCATTTGGGGAGAGAAGGGGCAGTCTGGGTCCTCGCAGGTCTGATCTAAAGTGGGAGGAGAAGCCGTTTTGAAACGGGATTTACTACGCAGTTACAAAAGGGGATGCGGTGGCTCAGTGGCTAAGACGCTGAGCTTGTCGATCGGAAAGCTTGGCAGTTTGGCGGTTCGAACCCCTAGCGCCGCGTCACGGAGTGAGCTCCCGATATTCGTCCCAGCTTCTGCTAACCTAGCAGTTCGAAAGCAGGTTTAAAAAATGCAAGTAGAAAAACAGGGACCACCTTTGGTGGGAAGGGAACAGCGTTCCGTGCGCCTTTGAAGGCATTGAGTCCTGCCGGCCACGTGACCACGGAGACATCTTCGGACAGCGCTGGCTCTCCGGCTTTGTAACGGAGAGGAGCACCAGCGCCCCCTAGAGCCGGAAATGACTAGCACGGATGTGCCAGGAGGGGAACCTGTACCTTTTACTTTTACCTATGCGGTTACACTGAGGGATAGAATCAAGATCAAGCGAAGTGTTAGTATCGCTTTATAATGCCTCGGTAAGAAGGCCACACTTGGAGTATTGCATCCAGTTTTTGTCTCCATGATATAAAACAGATGTGGAGACTCTAGAAAAAGAACAGAGAAGAGCAACGAAGATGATGAGGGGACTGGAGGCTGAAACATATGAAGAAGGGTTGCAGGAATTGGGTGTGTCGAGTTTTATGAAAAGAAGGACGAGGGGTGACATGATAACAGTCTTCCAATATCTCAGGGGCTGCCCCAAAGAAGAGGGAGTCAAGCTATTCTCCAAAGCAGAGAGAGAGAAGTAACCTAGAAACAAGGAGAGGGAGACAGAGACAGGGAGACAGAGGGGGGAGAGAGGGAGAGGAAGAGAGAGGGTGAGGGAGAGTAAGAGAGGAAGGGAGAGGGAGAGAGGGAGGGAAAGGGAGAGGAAGAGAGGGAGGGTGGGAGAGGAAGAGAGAGGGTGAGGGAGAGGAAGAGAGGGAGGGTGGGAGAGGAAGAGAGAGGGTGAGGGAGAGGAAGAGAGGGAGGGTGGGAGAGGAAGAGAGAGGGTGAGGAAGAGTAAGAGAGGAAGGGAGAGGGGGAGAGAGAGGGAGGGAGAGGAAGAGAGGGAGGGTGGGAGAGGAAGAGAGGGTGAGGGAGAGTAAGAGAGGAAGGGAGAGGGAGGGTGGGAGAGGAAGAGAGAGGGTGAGGGAGAGGAAGAGAGGGAGGGTGGGAGAGGAAGAGAGAGGGTGAGGGAGAGTAAGAGAAGAAGGGAGAGGGAGAGAGGGAGGGAGAGGGAGAGAGGGAGAGGGAGAGGGAGAGAAAGGGTGGGAGAGGAGGAGAGGGACAGGGGGAGGGAGGGGGAGGGAGGGGGAGGGAGGGGGAGGGAGAGGAAGAGAGGGAGAGGGAGGGAGAGAGGGAGGGGGAGAGGGAGGGGGAGAGGGAGGGAGAAAGGGTGGGAGAGGAAGAGAGGGAGAGGAAGGGGGAGAGGGAGGGGGAGAGGGAGAGGGAGAGGGAGAGAGAGAGAGGGAGAGGGAGAGGAAGAGAGGGAGAGGGGGAGGGAGGGAGAGGAAAAGAGGGAGAAGGAGAGAGAGAAACAGAGAGAGGGGGAGAGAGAGGGAGGAGCAGCCACAGCACATTGGAAACAGACTTTCGCGTGGAGTCGTGAGCAGCTCCGGTGGGAAGGCCAAGGAAACGAGGGGGCTGCCTGCAAGGAAGGAATCCGAATGCTGTCAATGCTCACTTACAATAGCCAAACTCTGTGCACGTCTGGAAGTACCACTGTCTCGCCGCCAGATCCGACATCGCAATGCTGCTGTTGCGTAACTCCTCCAGGATTTCCTCGTGAGAGTTCTCCAGACACGGCATGCCCAACTGGTCCAGTATTACCTGCCCCAAAGAAGAGCCAGGGAGTCCGGGTGACTTAAGGACCGTCGGGATACTGCCTCCGGGTTTAGCTATCTATTGAATTGCGATCCCTCTTTGGTTATTTCTACAAATAACTCAAGGCCAAGAACATATCCAACACACTTTCCTCCTCGTCTTTTCCTGTGAGTGGGGCTGGGTTGACTAGCCCAAAGACACCCAGCCAGCTTTCCTAGCTAAGGCGGGACTAGAACTCCCAGTCACCTGATGACTTGCCTGATGGAAGATCATCCGGCTGGCTTCTATGTCTAAGGTGGGACTAGAACTCACCGTCTCCTGGTGACTGGGCCAGGGTCACCCACCTGTCTTTCATGGCTAAGGCAGGACTAGAACTCCCAATCTCCTGGTGACTGGGCCAGGGTCACCCACCTGTCTTTCATGGCTAAGGCAGGACTAGAACTCCCAGTCTCTTGGAGATTGGCTCTAAGACATCTTTGGCTAAGGCAGGACTAGAACTCCCAATCTCCTGGTGACTGGGCCAGAATCACCCACCTGTCTTTCCTGGCTAAGGCAGGACTAGAACTCCCAGTCTCTTGGTGACTGGGCCAGAATCACCCACCTGTCTTTCCTGGCCAAGGCAGGACTAGAACTCCCAGTCTCTTGGTGACTGGGCCAGGGTCACCCAGCTGGCTTTCATGCCTAAGGCAGAACCAGAACTCCTAGTCTCCTGGTGACTGGCCCAGAGACACCTACCTGTCTTTCATGGCTGGGGTGGGATTAGATCTCACCGACTCCTGGGGATTGGCCCAAAGTCACCCAGCTGGCTTCTATGCCTAAGGCAGGACTAGAACTCCCATTCGCCTGGTCTCCTGGTTTCTAGCCTGATGTCTTAACCACCAGCCCAAACTGGCTTTCTCTGGCCGCACTTGTTACTGGTTCCACTGAGGTCACCAGTCAGGAGCCAGGGCATGGCCTTCTCGGTGGTGTCCCCCTCAGAAATACAAACGCCTTACGAGATTGGTGACAACCAGCCTCTGATAGGGGGTGCCGAGACTGCTGTTCGTCATGATGCTGCAGATACTGGCCACGGTGCCCGACGCGATCGCCTCGTAGTTGTACTGCACGGCTCCCATGAAGATGTCGGCTAGGTTGGTGACCAACACTTGGCAGTCCCTGTCCCCTTGCAAAGGGCTGCAGGAGTGGAAATCTATGCTGAGTTTTGCCAGCCGTCCGACACGCACCATGCTGTCCACGGAAGCGAAGGCCTCTCTCACTCTTTGCAGGCACTGGGGGGAAGAAAGCAGAGAAGCCCCAACCCAAAGTTAGGAGGGTCCTTGGATGTGGGCGGTGGACATTCATGGATAGGAAGCAGAAAGCAGCAGAACGGAAGAATGCCCACGGAGTTAGGAGGGAAAAAATTGAGATCCTCACACGGTCAAGTTTGCATTACTGAATGGTGAGTTTCTAGCTAGGTTCGGCTTCAGGAAGTATGCTAAGCCATCTAGCAAGCCAAGAGGTCTGGGTTCTGGGTTCAAATGCTCAGCGGGGGTTGGAGGACAAAGCTTCAAAGCACTGTATGCACCCTCTTTTCAATTTGGGTGCTCCTGCAAATACTCCTGGTGAAATTGCAGGTGTAGGTGTCAGATTGTGAGTGCTGTTAAAGGATTCTGGTCTCAAGTTTCCCAGGTTGCCAGAAGGAGCAGCAGAGAGTAGATTGAGGGAATCTACTGAGAAACAGCCTTGGCAACCTCTTGAGACCCGGGAATATTGGGATCACAACATTTCTTGCCTTAAAAGTCAATAGGACCTCAAGTGATAGGGAAAGCAAGCCCAGAGAGGTAAGATTCAGACTTGTCAATTTGTTTGCTTTTGACTTTTTGCTGAAAATTGAAAAAAAAATAATCTTGTAATTTAAGGGTCCAATGATTAGAAAGGATAGACTATGAAAAAAGGAGACCAAGATGCAACCTTAGAGAGAAAGGTTAAATTATAAATGTATTTATAGGTGATGTAAATAATATTGGAAGCCCTTCCTTCCTTCCCTCTCTCCCTCCCTTCCTCCCTCCTTCCCCTTCCTTCCCCTGCCCTCCCTTCCTCTCCTTCCTTCCTTCCCTCCCTTCCTCCACTTCCTTCCTTCCCTTCCTCCACTTCCTCCCTCCTTCCCCTTCCTTCCCCTGCCCTCCCTCTCTCTCCTTCCTTCCTTCCCTCCCTTCCTCTCCTTCCTTCCTTCCCTCCTTTCCTCCACTTCCTTCCTCCTTTCCCTTCCTTCTCCCTGCCCTCTCTCCTTCCTTCCCTCCCTTCCTTCCTCCACTTCCTCTCTCCTTCCCCCCTTCCCCTTCCCTCCCTCTCTTCCTTCCCTCCCTTCTTCTCCTTCCCTCCCTTCCTTCCTCCACTTCCTCCCTCCTTCCCTCCCTTCCTCTCCTTCCCTCCCTTCCTTCCTCCACTTCCTCCCTCCTTCCCCCCTTCCCCTACCTTCCCTCTCCTTCCTTCCCTCCCTCTCCTTCTTTCCCTCCCTTCCTTCCTCCACTTCCTTCCTTCCTCCTTCCCTTTCCTTCTCTTCCCTCCCTCCCTCTTTTCCTTCCTTCCCTCCCTCCCTTCCTTCTTCCACGTCCTTCGTCCTTCCCTTTCTTTCTCTTCCCTCTTTTCCTTCTTTCCTTCCTCCCTTCCCCTTTCCTTTCCCCTTCCTTCCTTCATATGCTGCCTATCTCCCCAATAGAATGATTCCTTCTCTTCCTTCCCTCTTTCCTCTTCCCCTTCTCTTCCTTCGTATCACTTTTACTTTATTTTCTTTTTCCTTAAATTTGTATTGTTCTTACTTTTTAACAAAACCCTTTTTAAAATAATTTTCTTTTAAAAATATTTTTTTAAGACAGCTGACCTCTTTGGAACCTTTAACCACTGGATTCGATAGACTCGCAGCGACAATCTAAAGGAATGGAAGCAAAAGGAAAAAATGACATTTAAGGGGTTTCTCAAACGTATGTTCCAGCTTCTTTCTAAAACATTGCAGCTTCAATCTGGAGTGGAAGGTTTCACAACAGACTTCCCATGGCCACAATGCTTAACCAATGTGTTAAAAAAATATAGATGAGAACTATGTTTGTGCAAGAACCATGCTGTTTTCCTTCTTCTTTTTTTCTTCCTACAGAGTGGAAAACACCGATTTTGTTTCCTTCCATGAAATATGTAGGCGAATCTTTCACTGTGCAAGTAGTGCACACAGCTCAGTGTTTTTTAAGCTTCAAATATGTGGACTTCCAACTCCCACAATTTTCTTGCTAGCGTTGCTGGCTGGGAAAATCTGGGAGTTGAAGTTCACACACTTCAAAGTGGCCCATACTAAAACAACTATACAGAGACTATACTTTTTTCTCTCTCCTTTGTCTCTTCCAAGTTAGAAAACACCATCTATCTATATATCTATATCTATCTATCTCTATCTTTATATATTTTTATTTATTATTATTTATTATTATATTTATATACCGCCCTTCTCCCGGAGGACTCAGGGCGGTGCACAGCCAACCATAAAACTTTATTACAATTTACAAAAGTTAAAAATAAATTAAATATTTTAGGCTGTCTAAAATTATACCCTCCCCCAATAAGTTATTAAAACCCAAATTTTAAAATCCCGATTAAAACACAAATACTAAATTAAAAATCCCATGTCAGCCTAGGCCGGCCTGCTTGAAGAGCCAGGTTTTTAATGCACGTCTGAAAGCTCTCAGGTCCATATTATTGCGTATTTCCGGAGGCAGACCATTCCAGAAGGGTAGATAGATAGATAGATAGATAGATAGATAGATAGATAGATAGATAGATAGATAGATAGATAGATAGATAGATCTATATAATCTATATCTATCGATCTATCTCTATATATATCTATGTTGTGGCCCCAACTTCCTAGCCTGTGCTGTCAGGAGAAGAAGGACCTGGAAGATGAGGGGGAGGAACTGGCAATGCCTTGCTCCCCAGGACCTTCCTCCCTGCCAATGCCTTCCTCCCTGGTAATGCCTCAGGTTGCATCAGACAACCAAGAGGAACAGCCTGAGATGAATCAGGAGGAAGGCATGTCGGAGC
The DNA here is from genome assembly GCA_023653725.1 of Bungarus multicinctus. NCBI lineage: Eukaryota > Metazoa > Chordata > Lepidosauria > Squamata > Elapidae > Bungarus > Bungarus multicinctus. The sequence goes on along the minus strand of CM042835.1, from coordinate 3,707,282 downwards.
AGCCCCTGACAGGGAGTGAAGAGGAGGAATCTTGGCTCGACCCCAGGCAGCGTCGTTGTAGGGAAAAACGTGAGCAGCAATGTAGGAGGCGTGGGAGGGTCAGAGAGTGAGCTGAGTCACTGAGCCACACCCCACAGGGGATAAAAGTGGGTGTGCTTTCTCTTTAAACTTTGCACAGGACAAAGTTTAACTTACTTTAGACTTTATTCGTGACTATATTGGAAGAACGTATTGTTTTGTGGACTGCCTTGTGCTTTGTGAAGTAAAAGACCCAATTCCCTCTGTGTGAGTAAGACTTTGATTTACAATTGCTGCCAGCTCGGACTTGGCAGGCAGGACGTAGTGGGATGCCAAGACTGTTATCAGTTACAGAGGATTTGCTCTGCTAAGTTCGAGCCAGCGTGCCTGTCTGTGTTTGTGTGTGTGTATAATCCCTTACCTTTTGGGGGAAAGGGAAGGGGAGACAGAACATTATCTATCTATCTATCTATCTATCTATCTATCTATCTATCTATCTATCTATCTATCTATCTATCTATCTATCTATCTATCTATCTATCTATCTATCTATCTATCTCTGTCTGTCTGTCTGTCTGTCTATCTATCTATCTATCTATCTATCTATCTATCTATCTCTATCTATCTATCTATCTATCTATCTCTATCTATCTATCTATCTATCGGTATCTATCTATCTATCTATCTGTATCTATCTATCTATCTATCTATCTCTGTCTATCTATCTATCTATCTATCTATCTATCTATCTATCTATCTATCTATCTATCTATCTCTGTCTATCTATCTATCTATCTATCTATCTATCTATCTATCTATCTAATCTAATCTAATCTAATCTAATCTATATCTACAGTATATCTATATCTATCCATCTAACTAATCTATATCTATCTATCTAATCTATATCCAATCTATATCTATAGCTATCTATCTAATCTATATCTATCTATCTATCTAATCTATATCTATATCTACAGTATATCTATATCTATCTATCTAATCTATATCTATCTATCTATCTATCTATCTATCTATCTATCTATCTATCTATTTATCTATCTATCTAATCTATATCTACAGTATATCTATATCTATCTATCTAATTAATCTATATCTATCTATCTAATCTATATCTAATCTATATCTATATCTATAGCTATCTATCTAATCTATATCTATCTATTTATCTAATCTATATCTACAGTATCTATCTATCTATCTATCTATCTATCTATCTATCTATCTATCTATCTATCTATCTATCTATCTAATCTATAACTATATCTACAGTATATCTATATCTATCTATCTATCTATCTATCTATCTATCTATCTATCTATCTATCTATCTATCTATATAACAAACATCTCAGAATGCAGAAGTTATTTTGGGATCCCGGCAAAAGCTGACCTTGTTGTAGCCGGTGAAATCCATCTGGGCTTTAACAGGTGCGGATGAAGCGATGGCAGCAAAGACCAGATGGGGAAACTGCAAGAAAGGAAGGAAGGAAGGATCAACAAAGGCATGGAAAAAATATTTCCCTGTAAGATTTGGGACTCTCGGCAAGGGAAGAGAGGTAGCCTTTCAACTAACTCCGTTTCCCTGGCCTTTGACCTCCATAAAGCCGCTTCTGATGTGCAGAAGGAGCCATTAAGATGCCCTCCCCTCTTTCAATGTTCCACTTTCTGCAAAAAGAGTTTGATTCCCCACAGCTAATCCTCGCTTAACGGCCACAATGGAGATTGCAATCTCAGCAATGCAATCTTTGCAAAGCAAAATCTTTGCTTCACTCAACGATCACAATCCCGGCAATTCTCTTGCAGTCGTTAAGTGGTCTCACGGTTAGTTAAGCAGACAGAATCCTGTATTTCGGAAGCTTTCCAGATCCTACCGTCAAGATTCCAGCAATTGCTCTAATTAAATCACGATTCTTGAGCCAAACTTTAAAAAACTTCAAAGGATTTATTAGAGGCGACATCCTGGCACTGCCCTGTATGAAGCCAACTCGGGCCTAGGCCATTTACAGTCCCCTGTGATCCTGTTTCCCCCCCTCCCCCCTGGGTGTGTCATAAATTAGATTCTTCAACTGAGCATGTTTACGGGCTGGACGTCATCATTCACGTTCTCCAATTAAATATATTCACAGGCAAAAGCTCTGGTATTTAGTTACAATCTTTTAAAAGTAAGAGTTGGAATGTACTCTTGATTTCAACTGCTCTTCCAGATTTCCTTCCTCCCTCCCCCTTTTTTTTAATGGCAACTACTAAAACAGGCATAGGAATCTTTTATGAGTTGACACCTACCTTTAGCCTAAACCAGGCAGCCAAAGAACCAGGATACGAGCCTCCGAAACAAATCCAGGTGTGATTTGCTCTCAAGTTGTACTTCTCGGTGATAAAATGGCGGAAGGCAACCAAATCAGAGAGACTGAAAGGGAGGAGGTTTAAGAGAGTGTTAACAAGACATGGTGGGCGTTTCTCCATCCCAAATCTTCCAGATTGTGCCTGGCACACCCTGGACAAGGTGTTATAAGCTCTTCCTGCCCCCTGAAATGCTGTCTAAAATGGGCCTGGGTTCAAGTCAATGCAATAACCAGTGGCCGACAACTCGCACCTCAGGTTTCTAGACCTCAAGGCAGTAAAAATAGACTCGAACCTGTTTAGACTCTGCCTGAAGAAATCGCAGAAGCCTAAGGAAAAATTAAATGGATTTTTCAATGGTCAGAATAAAAACAAGGAAGAGATGCTGAACTTTGAATCTGAAAACCAGCAATTGCAGAATTATAGTCTGGACATTTGGAGTTCTTTCTACTCACATATCTAGAATAAGCCAACATGGCCTGTAAGTCAAAAGTCAGCAATAAAAGGTTTTTAATTGCTGCTGGTCTCTGATAATTTGATTTCTTTTTTATCATTTTTATTTGGTGTTTTTAATATTGTTGTAAGCCACCTAGAGTAGCTTGTCACTAAGATGGGCAGCATATAAATTTAAATTAAAATAAATAAATTTATATTTTTTATATTTTTTTATCAAATTAAAAAACTGGCCCAATTTTTTTTTTTTTTTGCAAATACAGACTGAAATAGAGAAAACATTGAGGATTTCTAACTGTTTAAACCAGCACATTCCAACCTTGCAATTTTAAGATCTGTGGATTTCAATTCCCAGAATTCCCCAGCCAGTATGGCTGGCTAGGGAATTCTGGGAGTTGAAGTCCACTGATCTTAAAATTGCTAACATTGGCAAACACGGGCCTAAAACAGTCTAGCAAACTCCAGAAGGAAGATGAGGATGTTAGCCAGCCCTTCAAGATGAAAACTGGTGAATTTGGGGCAACTCACGCTTGCTGGCTAGACAGGAATTGAAGATTTTCATCCTGCAAACCATCAGGATTAAGGCTGGTCCCATAGAAGCGATGTTCCAATGCTACCACCATTGCCTTGTACTTCTCGGCCAAATCTACGTGATGTCCTGAAATTAGAATAAAATGCAACAGGGTGATGGGCAATTCAGCAGGGTCTCCTTCATCCAGCTGGAGCATCCAACCACAGGGCCTTCTCCCTTTTAACAGTGGCAAACCCCAACATCTGGAGGGCTTCCCTTGAAGAGGTGGTCTTCAGCCGGTTCTGATCGGTTCTGGAGAACTGGTAGTGAAAATTTTGAGTAGTTTGGAGAACTGGAAAATACCGCCTCTGACTGGCCCTGCCCCCATCTATTCTCTGCCTCCCATTGACTCCCAGCTGATCGGCTGGGTCTTCTTTGGTTGCCCTGCACAGGAGAATGGAGCTGGAAAGCAGGTTAGTGAGGTGGGAAGGGAATGGGGATTTTGTAGTATCCTTCCCCTGCCACGCCCATCAAGCCACGCCCATAGAACACCACACCCATCGAGCCACGCCCATAGCTGATCGGCTGGGTCTCCTTTGGTTGCCCTGCACAGGAGAACGGAGCTGGAAAGCAGGTTAATGGGGTGGGGAGGGAAGGGGGATTTTGCAGTATCCTTCCCCTGCCACGCCCACCAAGCCATGCCACGCCCACCAAGCCACGCCCACAGACCCAGTAGTAAAAATATTTGAATTCCACCACTGACAGAACCTCCAAATCCAAATTTGAATTTGCAATCCAAATTCTGGGAGGGGGTTTCTAATTTTCAAGGACGATCCACAGCTGGCCAAAAGGCAGGTGGGCTCCCAAGGCTGTTTTTTGCAGCCCCTCCAAAAGGCCGCAACACAAATTACAGAGGCAAGGGGCAAAAAACAGAAAGAAAGAAATTATATCTGTTCTCCAGCAGGAAAAGGAGGAAGAACATTAAGGAGATTGCAGGTGTGCAGGGCCAAAAAAATGTTTTTTGCTCATTTTGCTCATTTTGATACTGATGCTTTTATCTTCTTGTAAGCGGACAGATTCACTTTGACAGGGAGATGGACAGTATATAAATTAAATAAAAAAATAAAAAAGAAGAAACTTGGGGAGCGCACGTTTGGGGGGAAAATGTGCTCTGGATGGATAGAATCAAATTTGCAGAAATTCGAATTCTACGAGATGAAGAGAGGGTGTTGTGAGGTGCTTGGTGGTTTTCTTGCAAATGTTCCATTACCAAACTAGGTAATGTCATCAGTGCTAGAAGGGAGTGTGGATTGAGGAGGAGGAGGAGGAGGAGGAGGAGGAGGAGGAGGAAGAGAACTGTAGGGTTTTTAGTGCTCTCTGAGCTTGGTGGGTTTTTTTGCGGACGTTTCATTATCCAACTAAGTAACATCATCAGTGCTAAAAGGGAGTGGTGTTTGTAGGAAGGAGGAAGAGGAGGAAGAAAAAGAGGAGGAAGAGCAAAAGGAGAAGCAGAAAGAGCAAGAGGACTCTGGGGTCCTTGGTGCTTTCTAAATTTGGTGGTTTTCCTGTTGATGTTTCATTACCAAACTAAGTAACAACATCAGTGCTAAAAGGGAGTGGTGCTTGTGGAAAGGAGAAAGAGGAGGATGAAGAGAAAGAGGAGAAGCAGATAGAGGAAGAGGATGTGGGATCCTTGGTGCTTTCTAAGCTTGGTGGTTTTCTTGTCGACGTTTCATTACCAAACTAGGTAACAACACCAGTGCTATATGGGGGGGAAGGAGGAAGAAGTAGAATTGTGCCCAAGAAGGAGTATTTTCTTCCCACACCCCAGGTGACTCTATGATAATTCTAAGAGGCCTCTCCTGTATGAAGCCTCTCCTCTCTTCAGGGCAGCTGATTGCTCTGTAGGGAAAGAGTCAAAAAAGTCAAAATGGCGTCCCCAATGACAAGATTTAAATTTGTAGAGTTGGGACCCTGGACGTTTTCCTGGCTGCACATCCGAGCTTCGCTTCTTCCCAGAGAAAGAAAGCCAAGCTGAACGTTAGTCTCCAGAGAGCAGCCTCCTGATTGCTACCGCTCGGCCTGACTCACTTACCGGCCACCACAGAGAACGGCGTGAGGGCTTGTTCCCCTCCGATGTAGAGGAAAACAGGCCCCGCGGGATGCTGCCAGAATTGTTCATTAATCCAGTAGCGCTGAAATTCAGAAAGAAAGAAAGAGAGACGAAGAGGATCAAATCACCGAATATAAGATTAGTAGTCAAGAAAAGCCACAGTGCTGAGAATTAAGAATGGGGCATTGTTCAAATTTGCATCCAACACCGTAGGAGTCTCCAGATTTGGCAATTTTTAAGATTTGTCTATTTTTAACTCCCAGAATTCCTCAGCCAGCACAATTCTGGGATCTGAAGTCCACAAATCTTAAATTTCACTAGCTCACTGACTGGGGAATTCTGGGAGTTGAAGGCAACATGTCTTAACACTGAAGAGCACCCTGGCTGGGGAATTCTGGGAGTTGGTCCACATATCTTAACATTCAATAGCTCACTGGCTGGGGAATTCTGGGAGTTGAAGTCCACATATCTTAACCTTCAATAGCTCACTGGCTGGGGAATTCTGGGAGTTGAAGTCCATATATCTTAACATTCAATAGCAAATTGCTGTGGAATTCTGGGAGTTGAAGTCCACATATCTTAACCTTCAACAGCTCACTGACTGGGGAATTCTGGGAGTTGAAGTCTACATATCTTAACCTTCAATAGCTCACTGACTGGGGAATTCTGGGAGTTGAAGTCCACGTATCTTAACTTTCAATAGCTCACTGACTGGGGAATTCTGGGAGTTGAAGTCCACATATCTTAACCTTCAATAGCTCACTGACTGGGGAATTCTGGGAGTTGAAGTCCACATATCTTAACCTTCAATAGCTCACTGACTGGGGAATTCTGGGAGTTGAAGTCCACGTATCTTAACTTTCAATAGCTCACTGGCTGGAGAATTCTGGGAATTGGAGTCCACAGTTCTTAAATGGGCCTAGGTTGAGAAACACTACCAAGGCAGGGCCGATCTGAATGTACACAGCTGTCTGTTCTCAACTGCCATTTTCTCACCTGGTTAAAGACACGTCTCTCTTGCCGGTTGAAGTGATCCAGAGGTTGAGGGATGAGCCCCACCTGAGTGGAGATTGAATTTAGCATCGCTGGCCTAAATTGGCTCTGCAGCTGCCAACGCATTTGGACTTCCCTCATGGCTTGTTGTTCCCGCTGCCGCTCGACATGCTGGCGGAAGAGCCAGAAAACTTTGCCTAAAGGGGGGGGAAAATAAAGATTAAAAAAAGAAAAACTTTGCACAATACTTCAATATAAACCCTGTTTAAACTCAAAGTGGTTTCCAGTTAGATGCAATGCCTATGTGGGGCGTGGCACAAAGGCAACCCAGTCAAATAAGCAATAAGAGTCCCTTTTATTATCTCCAATTTTGCCCCCAATATCCTGGTTACCTTCGGCTGGAGAAAAACTCTCCCAGGAACAGCCTTTAAGTAGAGAAAATTCAGACCGAAAACAAAGTACATACAGACTGTAACTAAATTCAACCTGGAAATAAGGAGAAACTTTCTGACAGTGAGAACAATCAACCCATGGAACAGAAGTTGCCCTCAGAAGTTGTGGGAGCACCATCACTGGAGGCTTTCAAGAAGAGACTGGACTGTCCTCTGTCAGAAATGGTGTAGGGTCTCCCGCTTGGGCAGGGGGTTGGACTGGATGATCTACAAGGTCCCTTCCAACTCTGTTAATCTGCATGCTTGGTTACATTTGTCTCTGGCAAACGGCCCGTTCAGGCATCTGTTGAGTCTCTCTGCATAGCTGGAAATCAAGCCTTTCTCAAATTACAAGCCACTTTGGTTTTTTTTTTTTTGTAATTACAAGAAAAACGTCCAAGTCAATTACAAGTAACTTTTAGTTCCTTGTTTTCTCCAAGAGGAAGGGAGACAGATGCTCTTTTCAAGCTGCTTTTGCAGAAATGAAACAGAAGATCCGTTCCGGCTTCTTAATTCTCATGAAGCTAAAAGGTATCAAAAAATCAGTCATAAGACCCCCATTTCCTGAAAGTGACTCACAAATTTTATCAGCCACAATCAAGGTTTATTTATAAACTCAGAATGCACTGATTGATTGGCACTAAAATGGCACATTGAAACACTGAATAACCAAATAGGACATAGGACTATGTCTTAATCTAGGAGTCTTCAAATTTGACAGCTTTAAGACTTGTGGATTTCAACTCCCAGAATTCCTCCTGATCTCCAGTCATGTTAACTCAGGAATTCTGGGAGTTGAAGTCCACAAGTCTTTAAACTTGCCAAGTTTAATACAAACCTGTGTATTAACACTAGGATTAGTAACTGTGGCCTGACTAGAAGCTAGAATAGAGGTAGAAATAAGAAAGGGGGAATATTAGCATATATAATTTTTAATATAATGCAATATAAGCAATGACTAGATGGAAAGATTAGAGCAAAGGTCCTCAAACTTGGCAAGTTTAAGACTTGTGGACTTCAACTCCCAGAATTCCTGAGCTAACATGACTGGAAGAGGAGGAATTCTGGGAGTTGAAGTCCACAAATCTTAAAGTTGCCAAGGTTGGAGATCCCTGATCTAGTCCAACTCTCCACTCAAACAGGAGACCCTACACTTGGGGTCTTCCAACTTGGTCAAGTTTTAAGATTTGTGGACTTCAACTCCCAGAATTCCGGAGCTAACATGACTGGAGGAGGAGGAATTCTGGGAGTTGAAGTCCACAAGTCTTAAAGTTGCCAAGGTTGGAGACCCCTGATCTAGTCCAACTCTCCACCCAAACAGGAGACCCTACACTTGGGGTCTTCCAACTTGGTCAAGTTTTAAGACTTGTAGACTTCAACTCCCAGAATTCCTGAGCTAACATGACTGGAGGAGGAAGGAATTCTTGGTTTTACAACTGCAAAACCGAGTCTCCCCTTGCAGGCGCACTCTACCACCGAATATCACCTGGTGGGACAAGGTCTGTAATTAAGCATGCCGGGGAGTGGAGGAGTCACTGAGTAAAACTTGAGCCTCCCCTTGCCGGCGCACTCTACCCCTATCCCCAGGAAGGGCAGGGGGGCCACATTTAAGCACCCGGAAAGTCCTTAGCTTTTACTGCCTAGACAGCCCCAGAGTCAGATAGGCGGAAGGTAAACGGAATACATAATTTTAACAAAGAATGCCGCTGTAAAAGTGAGCCTCCCCTTGCAGGCGCACTGTACCTCTGAATAGCACCTGGTGAGGCAGGGTCTGCAATTAAGTTGGAAGTGGAGGGGTTCTATGCTTTTACAGCTGTAAAAGTGAGCCTCCCCTTGCCAGCTGACTCTACCACCGAGTATCACCTGGCTGGGAAGGGGGCTATGATTAAGCATGCTGACTTCCGTGCCTTTAAGTCCCCCCCCCCCAAATACTGAACTGGCCTCTATGGGAAACTGGGACCACCGCTGGTCCCAGGCAGAAGGTAAGCCAACAAGAGAGGAAAGGGGACCACGCGGTAACCCCAGCTTTTTTCCTCCGGAGAGCGTTCCGAACTCACCTGCGTGAGCAAAGGCGAGCAGGGCGGCTAGCAGGAGCCCGCAGGAGAGGCGGAACCGGGCCAGCATCTTCCAACCCACCGGGAGCCGAAGAAGCGAAGCGAAACTCAAAGCAAGTCTTGCTCGTCCCCGGACCAAGAAAAAGCCTCGCTCACATGACCAGCGGCCCCACCCCCGCCTCTCGGCCCTCCTCGCTTTTGCAAAGGGACGTGCCAGGAAGGAGGAGAGGGTCGGAGAGGGCCGGCCCCGGGTTCAAAGGCTGGGACTTGCCTTGGCTTGCTTCGCTTGCATCGGATCCTCTGCGTTTGCACAAACGTGTCAGCCCAAAGACCGAACAGCTGATCTCATGTGATGTGCGACCCCCGCCCCCCCCTCTCATACACACACATCAGGCATGCGATGGTTTCACGTGATGGCGTGGATGAAGTCAACCTCGGGACCCCTGGGAAGGTGGCTTGGACGCGCGTTCGGCGCGTTGTGTGTGCGTGTGAATGCGGCCGCTGACACGGATTCCCAACTCTTGCCGGTTGCCCCTCCCCCCCTGATTTCCTTGCCCCTCAAAACTTCAGCGCGGCTCCGCCCGCTGTGTTTCCCCGTGCTGGAGTTTCTCGAGGCGCAGAGCAAGATAACAAGACTCGGAAGGGGCCTTGGAGGTCGTCTAGTCCACCCCCCCCCCGTTCAAGCAGGAGATCCTATACTATTTCAGACAATTGGTTGTCCAATCTGTTCTTAAAAAAAAAAAAAACTTCCAGTGTTGGAAGCCCCCATAACTTCTGGAGGCAAGTCGTTCCACCGGTGAATTGTTCTCAAAGATGAGAACATTTTAATTCTTCCCCATGGCTTTTCAGTCTCTTCTTTAAAAAAAAAGTCTCCAGGGATGGGAGCAAGCACCACCCCAAAATTAATCGGGGGGAAAAAAATCGAGAAGAAGAAACAAAGTTGGTCACGTCAGAAGAAAACGCGCGGGGAAGACGCGGCTCGCTCCTTCAGGGTCGTTTACACGCCCGCCGCGGATCTTTAGGAAAAGGCCAACCGGTTTCCACGAACCTGAAGGGGAAACTCTCCTGCTTGGGCGGGCGGGGAGTTGGACTAGATGACCTACAAAGTCCCTTCCAACTCAATCTGTATATCTATCTATAAACGCCAGTAAAGCGGAGAAAATCTCGGTTCCTCGTTCCGCGAAGTCGGAAAACTTTCTCGCCGCCAGGGGGCAGCAGAGTCGCGGCGGTGAATCTCCGCGGGATGTCGAATTGTATTAGTAGTGGTGGTGGTGGTGGTGGTGTAGTAGTATTGTTGGTTGATGCTTGTTGATTTATATTTATATTTATTTGTGTGTGTGTGTGTGTATATATATGTATATGTATATATACATACATATATATGTGGATCTTTGGTTCTTCGGGTTTTCTCCCGCGTAGAAATGCCCGCGAAAACCTCCGAAAACATATATATACATATATATGCATACATATATTCATACATATATACATACATATACTTCCTTCCTTCCTTCCTTCCTTCCTTCCTTTCTTCCTCTTTCTTTCGTTCTTTCTTTCTTTCTTTCTTTCTTTCTTTCTTTCCCCCCCCCCCTCCCCCGCTCTCTCATCG
>CM042835.1:3685480-3696236 GCA_023653725.1 Bungarus multicinctus | reverse complement strand
GGACAGGGGGAAAAAGGTCCTAGCTTGCAATTTGGGGAGGGCCATTCGCTCCCCCCCAAAAAAAAAAATTACCAGGCGAGGGCCAAAGCGAAGCCACTCGCTCTGTTGCAGTAGACACCTTGCAAGCAAATTTAAGCTTCCTGCGCGCCCCCCCCCCCACTCTTATCCTGGCCTGCTGCTGGCGCCCCCCCCCCCCCACCCCCCCACAAATATCAATTATGTCTCCTTTCCGCTATGCTCTGCTTCATTGGAAGTCCCCTACCCGCAATCTTGGTCTCGGGGGATCAAGGGAGATTATCATCCAATCTGCCTCGCTACTTTCCTGCTCTAAAACCTGCTGAAGGTTGGAGATTATTGTGTTACTAAACCACAACCAAATAAAAAATCCCATCTTCCGTCCCTACCAAAGTTTGTCTTACAAGCTTCGCAGGGGTCAGCCAGCAACAAGCCAGACTTAGTTCTCCTCCTCCTCCTTCCCCCTTCCTCCTCCTTTCCTCTCCTTTCCTTCCCCTTCCTTCTTTTTTTTTTTCCTCCTACTCCTTATCCCTTACTCTCTCTTTACCCCTTTCCCCCTCTTCCCCTTTCCTCCTCCTCTTTCCCATTCCTCTCTCTTCTCTTCCCTTCTCCGCATCTTTTCCCTTCCGCCCTCCTCCTCGTCCTTTCGTCTTTCCCCTTCTCCTTTTCCCCTTCCTCCTCCTCCTCCTCCCGTTCCTTCCTTCCTTTCCTTTCCCCCTGCCTCCTCCTCTTCTCCCTTCCTCCTCCTCTTTCCCCCTGTCCCCCTCTTTTTCCATTTCCTCCTCCTCTTTTCCCCCTTCCCTCCTCCTTCTCTTCCTTCCTCCTCCTCTTTCTTCCCTTCCTACCTAACCCCCTTCTTCCTTCCTTTCTTTCCTCCTTCTCCTTTCCCTGCCTCCTCCTCTTCCTTCCTTCCCCTTCTCCTTCCTCCCTTCCTCCCTCTTACCGTCCCTTCCTCCTCTTCTCCCCTTTCTCCTCCTTTCTCTTTCCCTTCCTCCTCCTCTTTCTCCCCTTCCTCCTTCTCCTTTCTCCCCTTCCTCCTCCTCTTCCTCCCTTCCTCCTCCTCCTTCCCCCTTCTTCCTACTTACTCCCTTCCTCCTCTTCTCCCTTCCTCCTCTTTCCCCCTTCCTCCTCCTCCTCTTCCTTCCTTCCTCCTTCTCCTTTCCCCCCTTCCTCCTCCTCCTCTTCCTTCCTCCTCTTTCCCCCTTTCCTCCTCTTTCCCCCTTCCTCCTCCTTCCTGCATCCTTGGAGTGCAAGATGTCTTTGAGCATACATGGATTGCCCTCAAATTTCTTTACATGGCCTAAGGCCAGGCTATTTTGGAGCATCGCCTTAGAACACCTGGTCCTAATCACAACCAGGTAATTAGGAATATATAGGGCTGGATATTTAAAAAGAGAGGGTTGGTTTCTCTCCCCCCCTCCCCACTTACTGGATCCTTTCAGCCATTCAGTCAGAAAAATAGTTCCAGCAGTTGGAAAAATGTAATTTAGGTGCTTAGGCAAATGCTGCCTTGGTTGTCTGTCGGAAAGGAGGCTGTAAATTTCAAAATCCAGTTAGCCAAAAAGATATTATGGAGGCATCCAGGAAATTGCCAAACTTCAAAATTGGCTTGAAGGAGAATTTACTTTTTAAGAACTCATTTATAAAGGAGAATTTGGGAGGGGGGGGGGTCATCAATGCCAGGGAGGAGAGGACAGTCCTTGACTTACGACCATAACTGAGTCGAGGGTTGACTTAACGACCGCAATTGACCTTCAACTCAAGTGTGGTCCAGGCTCAATTTACGGCCATAATCGAGTCAATTTTCTTTCGGCTAAGTGAGACAGTCGTTTAGCGAGTTTGATCCCATTTTACGACCTTTCTTTCTACAGTTGTGAATCACAGCAGTTGTTAAGTTAGTCCCACGGCCATTAAGTGAATCTGGCTTCCCCACCGATGTTGCTGGTTGGAAGGCTGCAAAAGGAGGATCGCATAACCCCGGGATACTGCAACCGTCATAAATATGAGTCAGTTGCCAAGCGTCTAAAATTTGGATCGCCACGAGGATGCTGCAGTGGTCGTAAGAGTGAAAAACGGCCATAAGTCACTTCCTCCAGGGATATTCTAACTTCCGACAGTCACTAAATGAATTGTTGTAAGTCAGGGATTACCTGTAAAGGGGGCTGGATTTGTGGTACACGTCACACCACTTCTATGTAAGATACAGATTTAACAGATAATCAGAGTTGGAAGGGACCTTATAGATCATCTAGTCCAACCCCTTGCCCAAGCTGGAGACCCTACGCCATTTCTGACAAATGGCAGTCCAATCTCTTCTTGAAAGCCTCCAGGGATGAAGCTCCCACAACTTCTGAGGGCAACTTCTGTTCCTTTGGTTGATTGTCCTCGCTGTCAGAAAGTTTCTCCTTATTTCCAGATTAAACCTCTCCTTGGTCAATTTTCCAAAGCCCCAGAAGGCAGAACAAGAAAGAATGAATGGAAACTCTTCAAGGAGAGAAGCAACTTGGAAATAAGGAGAAATTTCCTAACAATGAGGACAATTAACCAGTGGAACAGCTTGCCACCAGAAGCTGTGGGTGCTCCATCACTGGAGTTTTTTAAGAAGAGACTGGACAGCCACTTGTCAGAAATGTTGTAGGGTCTGCTGCTTAAGCAGGGAGCTGGACTAGAAGACCTCCAAAGTCCCTTTCCAGCTCTAATCTGAATTCTGGTTTCACGTGCTACCTGCATCCCACGGAAGGGGGCCTCGCTTGTTCACACGGACCGGTTTCTGGCATGCCGTGGCCTGGGGCTGTGGGCCGGCACCAGAGACCTCTGACCTAGGGGATGGTCTTCACCTGGTCCTTTCTACCTACCCAAGTTGATGAAATTATGGGGTCTTCTTCTCATCCCAGGAATGTTGGCTGATGGAGACCACGGAAGGTGCCTTCTCTGCCATAGGCCCTGCCCTCTGGACTCTGGTTAAGTCCTCGACTTACAAACCATTCATTTTAGTGGCTGAAGTCACAAGGGTGCTGGAAAAAGTGACTTATGACCGTTTTTCACACTTACGATCATTGCTGCATCCCTCCAGTCATCAGATCGATGCTATCAGTAAACAATGCCCTGGCTATTCCACAATAATAAATTCTTATCGGGAAGCATCCTTGATTGCAGGTGATCCTTGACTTACTTAGTGAACGTTGGAAGTTATAAGGGCCCTGAGAAAAGTCATTTATGACCATTTTCATACTTATGACCCTTGCCGCATCCCAGTGGTCACGTGATCAAAATTCAGAGTGCTGGCAACTGGCATGTACTTATGACAGTTGTTCGTGTCCTGCGATGATGTATTTCTTCCCTGGATTAATGTCCGTAGCAGTGGTTCCATTCTGTGACTGATATATATTTCGCTTGTATGGTTTAAATTATTTATTTTCTAGCTGGATACCTGTGCTTTGCTACGAAACTATGTAATTGGGTTTAGTTTTTGGAGAGGAAAATATAGGGGTGGGGAAATTGTGCCTCTGCCTACCAGCACCCATCGGAATTCATCTGGCTAGTGTCCTGTCAGTGTGTGAGAGTTGAGGGCTGTTTGGAAAGTGAAACAGTATTTGCTGTTTGAGCAAGGAGAAGACAGCAAGGAGCCTGGGTGTGGCTTAGCTCAACTGTTCCGTACTAAACTATTTGGTGCTGTGAAACTGAAACTGAAATTCCTCTCCTCTGCTTGTGTTTTGCATTTGGAACAGATTTCTTTTCAGGTGAGGAGGGAAGTTGAACTCCTTAGCATCAGAGCATGTTAATAATAATAATATAGAAATACTAATGCTCTGATGGTCATTTGGAAAAATCCTTTCTTAGTAAGCACCTAGAAGCCAAATTTCAAGTTTATAGGCTTTACGGTTCTGGAGATTTTGTGATGATGCACGAGTGGTATTTTGCTTATAGATAGATAGATAGATAGATAGATAGATAGATAGATAGATAGATAGATAGATAGATAGATAGATAGATAGATAGATAGATAGATAGATAGATAGATAGATAGATAGATAGATAGATAGATAGATAGATAGATAGATAGATAGATAGATAGATAGACAGAGATAGATAGATAGATAGATAGATAGATAGATAGATAGATAGATAGATAGATAGATAGATAGATAGACAGACAGACAGACAGACAGACAGACAGAGATAGATAGATAGATAGATAGATAGATAGATAGATAGATAGATAGATAGACAGAGATAGATAGATAGATAGATAGATAGATAGATAGATAGATAGATAGATAGATAGGTAGATAGATAGATAGACAGATAGATAGATTTGATTAAGTGTGATGATGTACGCTACCCAGAGTCCCTTCTTGAGAGTGACAGCTGTAAAAATGCAATTTAGCTTGTATGGTTGAGATTATTTTTTTACCAGCTTGATACCATGCTTCACTACGAAACTATGTGACCAGGTTTAGTTTTTGGGGAGGAAAATAAGGGAGAAAAAACACAGATGGAGAAATACAAAAATTTAACACTGCCTCTTTTCCCCTTAAAGCGGATTACTGAAGCCTCAAAAATCAAGGGAATGCCTTTCCCGTGGAAGAAAAATATCTTCCCAAGGACCTTGCTGATTTTTTCAAGGCCGTCCAAAATTGGCAAAAGGGGGTACGAGCCCAACGGCCACCGGACCAGAGTTGAATCAAAGCCGCCCCCGTGTATTTATTAATACGACATTGCCGAAAACAACGTTTTGGGCCCAGGGCCCGTCTGTGTCTCCTTAACCCCGGCTGATCCTTTTAATTCTAAAACCTTGTCCTCTTTAATTAAAAAGGTTACCCCAGGGGACGGTGCGCCGATCAGCAGATGCCACCGGGCCAAAACAAAAAAAAAGGAACCAATTTGCCATCCTTAGCAACTCCTTTAATCCCCACTAATTCAGTTACCAATCTGGAGGGCCATAAGAGGATTGGGGGGCATTTGCTAAATTAGATAAGTAAAAATAACAAATGTCACTCAGTTGGAAGGCTCAGGGTAGGGAGGGCAGTGAATATGAAGGGCAGGAGCTGTTTCTCGAAGGTAAGGGCATTGGCCCACCCCCTCCCCCAAAAGTGGAAGAAAACAGGCCCAGTTTTTATCCCTCTAAAATAATCTGGACAAACTGGGTTGATTCCTTCTTCCTTTTTCTTTTTAGCAGAATGCAAATTGCTCTGAGTTAAGGGTCACTTAACTTAAAGGTCTGGAATAGGGGCAGCTATAACAGGTGTTTAAAGTGACAAAAAGTCACGTATTTGCAGGTTCCTCCTTCGTTTTGGAGTGGCATTGCTTTCCAACAGAAGCTCCTGGTTTGGAAAGAACCCGAAGAGAAGACTTAGGAATGGATTATGAGGAAAAGCTTCTCTCTGATCCCCAAAAAAACTTGCAATGTCAAACTCGCTTCTCCATCAATTTAATTCCCCGGAGCAAGGCTGTCTGAACTTGGCAACTTTTAAGACTTGTGGCCGTGCAGGGCTGGCTGAGGAGTTGTGGGAGTTGAAGTCTACAAGTCTTAAAAGCTGTTATGTTTGGACACCCAGGCTCCAGGGCACAGGATTATAGAAAGGTGATGACCAAGGTCTACATGGCCAGCCTCTGGACAGCTAGGAAAGTCTTGGGTGTCGTGATCTCATGACCTATTTTGGGGGTTCATTCCTGGTTTGGATGGATGGTGGGATGGGTGAGTGGAGGGAAGGAGAAAGAGAGAGATGGCTGGGTGGAGAGATGGATTGATAGGAAGGAAGGAAGGAAGGAAGGAAGGAAGGAAGGAAGGAAGGAAGAATGGGTAGGATGGGATGGATGGGAAAGGTGAATGGATGGATGGATGGGATGGATAGATGGGATGGATGGATGGATGGATGGGGTGAGTGGTTTAGTGGATGATTCCCTTTTTGTGACCTCCTGCCATGCAAGGTTAACAGGGAAGCCGGATTCGCTTAACAACCGTGTGACTCACTGAACAACTGCAGTGATTCACTTAACAATGATGGCCAAGAAAGGTCATAAAATAGGTCCAGACTCACTTAACTTCTCAGCATTCTGGGGCTCCATTGTGGTCGTAAGTCAAGGAGTCCCTGTATTTTGCTTGCCACTGAGCCCTCCCCCATAAATAACTCAGAAGGCACCCTCTCTAGTTTCTTGGGCTGTAAAAGGGGAGGAAGGAGAGAAATGTAACTTGTATCAGGCGCAAAAGATCAGGTCCACACGAGAAGGTTTGATTCAACTGATTTATATCGCTATGGTCTTTGTACAAGAAGGTCTGTGGAGATTCTCAGTCATCCTGGCCATAGCTGTTCTCCAAGCTGCTCCAATCTTCTGCACCAAAAGTCTTCTCAATCGATGGTCAAGACAAGTAGCCTTCAATTTACAATCATTGGTTTAGAAACCGTGGAAAGTTACAGCGGCAGCCCTGAAAAAACGTAACTTTAAGTTTCTGCCCTGTTGCGTGTGATCCAAATTCAGATGCTTGGCAACTGGCTTGTATTTATGACGGTTTGCAGGCTCACCTTTTGTGACCTTCCGACAAGCAAAGGCAGCGGGGAAGCCACTTCATAACCGTGCTAGTAACTTAACAATTGCGGCGATTCACTTCACTGTGGCAAGACACGTCGTAAAACGGGGCAAAAAACTCACCTAACAATTCTTTTGCTTAGAAATAGAAACGTTGGGGTCAACTGTGGTTGTAAGTCGAGATCTACCTGCACCTGGCTGAAGTTAAGATAAGGGCCACCAGCACTCCAGGGGGAATTGGAACTTCTTTCGCTTGTGACTACGTAAGGATTCTAGGCTGGTCCCTCTTTTGACGCCACCTCTTCAGAGGTGTGAGATTCTGTTCGGGTAATCTTACAATAAAGTGGAATTCCTTCGTCTGAGTGTGCTCTCTGGCTAAACTACCTCTCTGGGCTAACAATGGTTGAGTTGACTCTTAGGGGCTCGGCACGATATGGTCAAGGTCAAGGTTCCCCTCGCACATCCGTGCTAGCCGTTTCCGGTTTTAGAGGGCAGTGCTCATCCCCGTGACAAAGCCAAATAGCCAGCGCTGTCGAAGATGTCTCCGTGGTCATGTGGCCGGCATGACTAAACGCCTTCGAAGGAGCACGAAACGCTGTTCTCTTCCCACCAAAGGGGTCCCTATTTTTCTACTTGCATTTTTAACGTGCTCTTGAACTGCTAGATCGGCAGAAGCTGGGACCAGTTACGGTAGCTCACTCCGTGATGCGGCGCTAGGGATTCGAACCGCCGAATTGCCGACCTTCCTGATCGACAAACTCAGCGTCTTAGCCACTGAGCCACCGCATCCCCTACAATATGGTTGACTATATGGTCAACCAGCATCTAAATAAGCCATAATCCAAAGGAGGTGGGTTCCGTCAACACGCCAAGCTAACTCCCACCTTAGCGCCTGTTGTGCATGAAGTATTAAACCTGCAAGAGACCTGATTGAGGACACAGTTGGCGACAATCTCTCAGTGATCGGTGATCGATCCAGGGCCAAAGAAGATCAATAGCTTTAATTGCTCCAAGGCAAAAAAAAAAGCACCTGGCCCAGCTGTCACCCCACACATTCAAGCTGCTGGTTGTTTCCAAAAGTCTTATTTCTTGACCCCAAACCGTATTGTCAACTCTTGATATCTCCTTCTGCACTTTGAACAAGGAAGTCCAGAACAATTGAAGCTGCTGTTAAGGCACACCTGGTTGCGATGCAAATGAATTGATAACCTGTCTGTACCTGAACGTACCGTCATTTCCTGTCCTAGTCCTGCATTTGATTAAGATTTATAATAGCTTGCAAAGCCTGTTTGCAGAAGAGAGCGATTCTAGTCCAGGCAGTCCTAGATTTACAACCAGGGGTGGGCTGCAACCGGTTCTCCCCAAGAGGTGGTCTTCAGCCAGTTCTGACCAGTTCTGGAGAACCGGTAGCGGAAATTCTGAATAGTTCGGAGAACCAGCCAATGCCACCTCTGACTGGCCCCACCCCCATCTATTCTCTGCCTCCCATTGAGTCCCAGCTGATCGTCTGGGTCTTCTTTGGTTGCCCTGCCCAGGAGAAGAGAGCTAGAAAGCAGGTTAGTGGGGCGGGAAGCGGAGGTGTTATTCAGCTGGTTCCGACCAGTTCTGGAGAACCGGTAGTGGAAATTTTGAGTGGTTCAGAGAATTGGCCAATCCCACCTCTGACTGGCCCTGCCAACCCCATCTATTCTCCGCCTCCAGAGTCCCAGCTGATTGGCTGGGTCTTCTTTGGTTGCCCTGCCCAGGAGAACAGAGCTGGAAAGCAGGTTAGTGGGGTGAGGAGGGAATGGGGATTTTGCAGGATCCTTCCCCTGCCACACCCACCAAGCCACACCTACCACATCTGCCAAGTCATGCCCACAGAACCGTTAATAAAATTTTTTGAATCCCACCACTGTTCTCCCCAGTTCAGGCAAACCCATAGCTAACCAGTAGCTAATTTTATGGCCAATTCAGCAAACTGGCAAATCTCACCCCTGGCTGGCCACAAACACCCCTCCCCCCCTCCCAGGAGTCTCCAAGCAGCCCGTTTTGGATGCCAGGCAATTGCTGGGCCTGCACAGAGGTTCCAGAAGGCTAGAAATGGGCCTGTTTCTGACTCCATAGAGCCTCCGGAGCAGGGGTGGGATTCAAATTTTTAAATAACCAGTTCTGTGGGCGTGGCTTAGTTGGTGGATGTGGCTTGGTGGTCACGTGACCGGATGGACGTGGCTTGGTGGTCATGTTAATGGCTGGGCGTGGCCAACTCAACATTACTCACATCGAGGCACGCATCTCACCTGGCCTCTCATGACTGTGGGGATGCTGCAACAGTCGTAACTGTGAAAACATGGTCATAAGTCACTTTTTTCAGTGCCATTGTAACTTTGAATGGTCCCTCCACACAAGCAAAGTACCAGCAAAGGAGGGGAAAAAATCTCCAGAGACATTCCAGAGACAGGAAGTCTAGTCCTGCCAAGAATGTAATAAGGGTTAACGGAGAGGCAGTTTCTGTAAGCAAGACCAGAATGTTTTCTTCTTGCCTTCCTTACAGGATTAGGCCAGTAATAACAACCGGTTCTCCAAACTGCTTAGAATGTTAACAACTGGTTCTAGCGAATAGATGCAAACTGGTAGAATCCCACCCCTGCTCTGGAGCCCAGGGAGGGCAAAAACGCCCACCCCCGCCATGGTGCAGGAGGTTGGTTAGGCCACGCCCACCATGGCCACGCCCATCCACCAACCAGGCAGAGAAGCAGTTGCTTACAATTTTTGAAGCCCACACCCCTGCTTACAACCACAATCGGGTGCCAGAAACTCTAGGGCTATGATGGTGAACCTGTGGCACGCATGCCAGAAGTAGCACGCAGAGCCATTTCTGCCGGCACACGAGAGGTCACCCGGAATAGCCCGACGGCTATCTAACATGTATGCAGGAGATGGGTGCGCAGTGCAGGGGGTGTGGAGCGCATGCGGGGAATCACGATCACATGTCCACGGGGCGTGGAGGAGTCGCGCGCACATTACCTTATGGGTGGAGGCACATGTGTGCATGCGCACATTTTTGGCACGCGACAAGGAAGCCATCCCTGCTCTAGGGCTAAAGAAAGGCAGTTGTTCAGCGGGTCACGCCCAGTTTTGCATCTCTTGTTCATGGTTGTTAAGTGAATCACCGCAGTCCTTAAACAAATCCAGTTTCCTCCTGTTGACTTGATGGTGAGAAGCCAGCTGGGGAAGTTGCAAAACAGCGCTCACGCGACACTGGGAATGCGGCAACTGTCATAAATACACACCAAATTGCGACTGCGTGACTATTGCGACGGTTGTAAGTGCGAGGATCGGTTGCAACACATCGCTTTTTTTCCAGCGCCGTTGCAATTTTGAACAGTCGCTAAATGAATGGTCGTAAGTTGGAAACACCCATCCCCTTATTTGGTCACTGCAGAACCAATTGTTCTTGACCAGGAATTAAAACGACAACATGTTACCCTCCCACAGAAAAAAACCATCCTTCCTTTTAATAAATTTCAATGTGTTTTTTTAAAACATTTTTAATATTTTTTGCCTTTTTTTTTTAAAGCCACCAACAATTTGATGTAACTGCACAGGAAAACAGCTTGCCACACACTAAGACAATAATAATAAATAGAGATCCATCCACAAAAATAATTTGCATGAAATGTTTTTTGCCTACAGCAAAAGGACAGTTGTTTCTTTTGTTAAAAAAACAGTGACTAAGATAACTAGACTAAAAATATATATATCTAATACCAAGCATTTATTTTTAAATTCATTGAAGTAAAAATAATCAATATATATATATATATATATATATATATATATATATATATATATATATATATATATATATATGTTTTCGGAGGTTTTCGCGGGTGTTTGTATGTGGATCTTTGGTTCTTCGGGTTTTCTCCCGCGTAGAGTTGGAAATATCTAGGCAACGTTTCGATGAAGTCTCATTCATCATCTTCAGGCTTGTGTGTTCCTGTGCTTCTCGGAGTAATGTAATTCTCGCTTCGTGATGTGGCTACTGGGAGTTGGTTAAGGCGTCCTGGTACTGCATCTACTTTTACCCCAAGCGATGGAATGGCTCATGAGTGGAGGACATCTTCTGCGGTGATTACAACTCAAATTTGTAGTCCTACGGGTACTACTATACGATGGTCTACTTCAAGCAACCGTGGTGAGCCATTTTGTAGGTTTATTGTTTGGATTA